>ML786605.1:90146-111342 GCA_009831015.1 Picea engelmannii | reverse complement strand
GCCATGCCTTTCCATTGTGCAAGTATATTTATATTGGAAATTCGATCTACAAGAATTCTGAGGTGAATATATTTAGTTTTCCATTGCCAGATATATGGGATTAAGAGAAAGATACAAATTTTTGTCTAGACAAAAAAACAATAAAATTTTATACAAGAATTCCCCAAAGATTTTGTTGTAATTCCCCTCTAACAAAAAAACTCAATGTAGACGTTGAGTGTAGATATTCAAGACATTCATATTTTAAAACTGATAGGAACTCATAGGCTAATATTCGAAAAGTGGTGGTCAATATTGTAACATAAGCTTGTAGGAGCATACATTGCACAAAACCCTAGAAGTATGTCCTGAACCAATAGAGCAATCCAAACACACTGGTCCTTTGGATCCCTGCCATAGTCCACAACAAAGCATTGCAAATGAGGAGAAAGAAAAAGAACCATTCCCTCACTACCTTGAAGATGGTCGGTGGTCCAAAAGGGACCATTCCAGCAATAGCTTGAACCCTGCTGATTTGGCTTCTCGAAGGAAGCCCAACTCAGGATTTGTTTGTTGCAACACTCCACTAACATAGGAAGGTGGTGGCTGATAGAGTCCTCGGTTTCCATGACATCTATGGGTCCCTTGTTGAGAATCCAATGTAGGTGAAAGGTATGTTTGATTTTCGTTTTCAGAATATATTCTCCATATACCTCTACATATTCGTTGTTGGATGCTAGGAACATTTGTTAGAAGTTGTTTCGTGTAAGGTCTCTATAGAGGCTTGGGATGGATTGGACAGTGACTTCTCAAAAGAGGAGCTTTTGACAACCATTAATTCCATGCATAAGGGCATGTCCCTGGGTTTGGATGAGCTTCCATGTGGGTTCTATGAGGATGTGTTGGATACGGTTGGCGATGATTTCTATTATCTAGCATTCTGAGTCACTTAATCAAGCACTGATTAAGTTGATTTCAGAGAGCACAAATAGAGACACTATTGGGGAGGAGGCCTGTTACCTTACTTAGTGTTGCTTACAATATACTTGCTAAGGTAGTCACTCTTCGTATTTGGGGTGTGGCTAGAAAGATTGTTCGACAAGAGCAGACATGATTTGTATAGGGTCGCTTTATCTTGGAGATTGTGATTTCAGCCTAGGAGGCCATGGAGTGTGCTTGTAAGTTTGGTTAAGAGTCTCTTTTCTTGAAAATGGACTTTGACAATGGGTTATGATTGGGTGGATTGGTCCTTTATTACAAAGACATTTTTCTTGTTTGGGGTTTGATCCACGCTATGTGGGCATGGTGACTATATTTTTGAATGCCTGTATGTTATTTTCAGTTAAAATTCTTTGTCACCTTGGATATTATTGCATCATTCCATTCGCTAGGGGTGCCCATTGGCCCCTTATTTGTACCTCTTGTTGGCAGATGCTTTAAGATATTGTAGGGCTAGTTGAGGGGTATATCGCTCCCTGATGGGTGAGAAATGGTTAACAATCATTTTGTTGATGATTCTCTCCTTTATGTACAGGAAGACTAGGACTCTAATGGTGGTGTGCCTGCATGCCTTGATATTTTCTACTCAATGTTAGGGGTAGGGTTTAGTGAATAAAAGACAATGTATTGGTTGGTCGGTTTAGATAACCCACTAGAGTGGCTTCGTATTGCTTGGACTTACATTAGACCAAGGGTCATTTTTTGGTACCTTGCATATCTTTTGGAGTGGGCATTTGCTTGCTACTATGTGGGATTAGTGTCTATAGCAGCTTAAAACCAAGCTTTATATTTGTGAACATAAGGACCTACCATTTGCTGGTAAACTGACTATGGCTAGGAGGATTCTTCAAGCCTCTCACATCTATTATCTTTCTTGCTAGTCCCTAGTCAAGTTTAGTTTTGGTGGTTGGAGCAGATCTTGTGTTCCTATTTATGGTAGAAGTATGGTGGAGAGAGGGGTCTCTCATTGGTCCCCTAGGATGTTTGTATGATGCCCAAGGATGAGGGTGGGA
This sequence comes from Picea engelmannii, assembly GCA_009831015.1. NCBI lineage: Eukaryota > Viridiplantae > Streptophyta > Pinopsida > Pinales > Pinaceae > Picea > Picea engelmannii. Next base: position 109,351 of record ML786605.1, on the reverse strand, counting down.
TGGTTTGGCTGATGTGGCTACTGAGGGGAGTATTCTTGCAACCAAATGGGTGGTTCGATGTTTGGAAAGCACTTCCCTTTGGTAGGTGCTATTACACATCGATTGGCATTAACATATCATGTGGGAAATGTTCGGGGGGGTTCACCTATGCGACACGATTTCTTCCCCCCACCTATACTAGGTCCCTGACTCGTTTATTCTTAGGAATATTTGGACAACTTGAAGGGTGGTGACTGCTTTGGTTTGATGGAACATGAAGGGAAATAGAGCATGATGGGACTTAGTGAGGTGCCCTATTTCGAGTTGGAGGATGCAAGGAGGTTGTATTGTAGAGATGCTTCACTTCCATGCCCATCGTTTGAGCAAAAAGGGAATCTCCTTTTGGCAGGGCTTGTGGAATTCAACAATGGGTTCTTGGAAGGATTGGTGTGTTTTGGTGTATGCATTTGCTTTGCTCCCTTTGGATTGTTTAACAATCATAGAGTTGGTTGGGCTTATGTCTCGTGAGGATGTGTATAAGATGAATATTGTTACATGGCCATTTTCATTTGATTGGCATTGGAGCTTTAGTTGTTGGCTTCAATAGTTTTATTCCTAGTGGATTTACTCCATTTTTATTCAAAGCCATACTTTAGCACCAATCCTTAACACTTGTAGGGTTTCTACTAATTCAAAGAATGAGTGCATTTGTTGGCTTCTTGGTGTATGGAATTTTCAATTCTCCTATGGGTTGAGAGTGTTTGCTTGGTTGGTTATATATTGGGGGCTTCCCTTTAAGGCTAGGTAGGCCAAGAGTCGGCTTAGTGATGATCTTTGCCCGATTTGTCAATGTCTCTAGACGATAAAGCATATGTTTTGGGACTATTAGTTTTTAAGGAAGGCATGACAATATATTCAAGACTAGTACTCAGTTCTTCTTTAAGGGAGGGTATATTTACTTCGAAAGTGTTTACACCATGCTTGGGGTTGCTTCATGTGGTGTGGGGTGTATAGTGCATTGGTTTCCCTTAGTTGTACCATGATGGACGTACACATTGGAGATAACTTACTCATGGATTTCCATGCCTTGACTTTATGCTTATGTGGCACACTTTGTTAGGAGGTTGAAGACCTTTGTGGCTTAGTGACTTTCATTATGGGGTGCACACATGGAGAGATTGGTTACTTGTTCGGGAGGATGACCCACATGGAGGAGCATTAGGCATTGAGGAGGATGGCGTTGAGACCTAGGTAGCATGGAGACACTTCATAGATTACATGGAGGTTTGTGCTTGATTTGAGAATGCTTGGGTTGAGTGATCATGTAGGTGTGGTGAACCTGAGGTGACACGTGGCTTAAGAGGGAGTGTTCGAGCATTGGAGGCCTTTGGAGGAGAAGTGTTGAACACTTCTTGTGGAGTGCTCACCTTGGGACCCTTTCTGGGTGCATGTGCATACCTTGGAGCTTGACATGTGTCACTTAGAATTGGAACACTTCACATCTGGAGCTCTCTAGTGTTTACTTAGTTTGTTTATTACAGACATCATACACTTTATTATTGTTTCGCTCCCTCACATTTCATATAATAAAGAAAGGAGAACATTTTTTCATAATTTATATTGATCATGCACTTGGATTAGAGAAGTGAGAGGTAGATCAAATTTGTCTCTTTCATTGTACTTCATGTAATTATCTCTCTTTGTTTTGAGCACTAGGGTTCTTAAGGTGATTCAAGAGGAAGACTAGTGTTATGGCTTGCTCTAAGAAGACAAGGGAAAGCAGGGTTTGGGAGAAACCCTAAGGAGAAAAGGGTGCGCTTGTTCTTATAGTTGTGAGAGAAGAAGACTAGGCTTTTGTGGCATTTGGAAACCCTAGTACTATTTGGAGTGCTTGATGTGGAGAAGATAGAGGGAGGCTATCTTGTACACTTGCATGATGCAAGTGTAGGTGCCAAGGAGGACTTGCCAATGTGTACATGCTAGCTTGTTGTGGATCTTTGGAGGAGTGACAAACTTTGGTTGGGAGTGATTCCTAGCTAGGAGTTGGTGGCTAGGGTTTTCTTATGGTTTCCCTAGCTAGGGTTTATAGAGTCTGACTTGTAACAACTTGTATTAAACTGTTGGTATATACATGTGCTCCATCTTATCTATATATATGAAGTGTTCCGACTATCCAAACTTTGTGTACTTGCATGTTTGAACTTCAACTTATGTTATCTTCACATTTGAGTATTTTTTAGCAGTGGTTATGCATGTTGATTTGACATAACATTGACCAGATTTTGTCAAGTGATTCAACAAACATATAAAATCTAAAGTGGTAGATTTATTGCTATAATAATCCACTATTGTAAATTATTGTCGGATTTGTTTTACACATGACAAATGTGCTCTAAGGGCTAAACATTGTTGTATTGAATTACACTTACTTGACATTTATTTTCTTGGGTTACCTTGTGAATTAGGTTGAAAATAAGTGAATTATATGTCGTAAATTGTATTTCAAATTCAACCCTAATGATAAAAGTTAACCGGACATAGATTTAGGAAACCTCAAGGTTGAGGTGGGATTTTTGAATGTGCTTTAATTGCATATGAACTAGATATTTTTAAATGGTATTAGATAATTTCATTGCGATTGCTCTCTTGGTAATGAGGGAGTGGGGTGTTTTAGTTGTTCTATAATTGGGGGAGGTGCTTAACCTAATATTTGTTAATTGGGTGTGAAATCCTAGTGCGCTTGGGAAAAGTGCTTGAACCCTAGAAGGGTTGTTTTACTTTTTTTGTTGTTGATTTTGCTTTGAGTTGTGCTTTGTATTTGCATGGATGAGTACTCTCGGTCTTAGGGAGTGATGGGTTAGAAGTTGCTTCCAATTATATACCTTGAAAGTGCAAGTTGGAAATGCTTTTCGAGGATGTTGAGATTTGAGAGTTATGTTGATAAAGAGATAATTGCACCTACTGACTTGAGACTATTGACCTTACATGTTAAGAAGGAGTTCAAGGAAAATATAATCATTCTTGATTATCACTTCATAACTTGCATTGCAAAAAATGACCGATAAGTAGATGTATGCTGCTTTGGTTGGGTTATACTGTAGTTTTAGGGCCTCTAGACATATTTTCCTAAGAAACAAGCTTTAAACCATTTGCATGAGTAACGCAGATACAATGGTGAGCTACCAGGCCAAGTTCACAGTGTTGAGAGATCAATTGGATACCATAGGGGAAAGAGTGGAGCATAAGTGTTTTCCGGGAAAAGTCCCCTACAGTAGTGGGCTTACTACAACAAATCTATGATTGTAAAGAAAATAAAATCCCATAAATAACACATAGCAAAGATATTCTAACCGAATTAAATTGAAATAACGTACTACTTTAAAGAGAAGGAGAAAGACTCGTCGATGGTCCTTTGTTTGATTTCGATCTCGAGTCGCAGAAGCTTCTCGCTCTTTTTCGATAGTTCCTATGCAACCTGCAATATCCTCAAACATACAAGCCTACACAGAGAGGTAGTTATTCTAGTAACTACCCATTAGTCAAATTAAATATAACATAATGATCAAAGCAATTAATGTCCTACAAAGCTTATATGAAACAATTGTAAGTTAAACAATACCAATACAATGCTTTCGAAGGAATGGGTTTCTTATTGATGTTCAACAATTAAGTTAGTTATGTCGTATACCTATCCTGTGCAACACTGCCATTTCGAAAGAGACTCTCAGTCCCTCCACCCAAGCTCCTGCTACAAAGATTGATTTTGACTTCAGGTTCACCAACAAATTCAAAGATAATATAAGGGAGACTCTTAATCAGATTGGATGGTAATCAGGGAAGGTTGGAAACAAGGGTTTCCAAGTCAATAACCAACATAGGTTGGGATGTAGATGGGCGTGTAGACATGGTGGGTGTAGCCAAATTGAATATTTTTAATGACAAAATCAGAAATATCTCATTCACACATTTTTTCAAACACTTGACTAACCTGAGATTTTAGTCTTTAATAAATGCCTTTAAAATAGAAAGCAATTGAAAGCTAAAATACTTAAGTCAAGCAAATCACTGATCCATACTCTGATAATGCAAGTAGACAAGTGATTTTGGTCCAATGACCAGGGAAAAAAACCCATTGTGGGGAAAACCCTAGAGAGATTCTTTCTATTATTCAAGAGCAAATCTGAAATTTCTTTACAACCCAGAAATTTAATGATTCCAACTCAACAAAATCAGAAATGAAAATCACTTATTTCAGCCATGAAACAAGCCTCTAAACTGCCCACACGTGCCACAAACTGCAGCTCGATTTCTGCCTGGAAATCCTATCACTATTAAGATGTCAAACAATAGCAATAAATACACTATAATCTACCTCGAGAATCGTGCCAGTAGCTACAATAAGCCCTATACATATTTTTTCCTTGAAAACTGTGCCTCCCTCTTGTTGTACGAATTGTTCTTTCTCTGCGCAGACTGTTCTCTCTTGTTGTACGGATTGTTATGATGTCACTGTCTTGGGAACTGTGCACACTAATTTAACTTGGAAACTTTTCTCTAGAAATTTGATTTCTCTCTCCTTTTCTCTTGTATCTTCTCTATGTATTTTTCTTATTTCCCAAATATGTATATGTACTCTCTTTTCCCAAGAAACCCTAACTTACATGCACATTAAAGTAATAAATGCACATTAAATACTTTTGGGTCCCACAACTTAAAATCACTTTAAGTTATAAAGTACATTCACTTTATAAAAGCACTTTATTTAAAAAGTCACTTTACAATTAAAACATGTCTAGGAAACATGACTTTATGTGCCCCCCATGACAAAACACAAAAACATGAATGAGGACATCCCTTGTTAAATTTCAACACTCCCTCTTAACGAGGGAGGTCCTCCTGACATTTACACTTCCAGGACCATTCTCAGACTCCAAGCTATCTGCAGCGGTTGCTCCCTTTGAACCTGAATGCTGCTTTTGAACTGGTCTGGTGGAAATGTGCCTTTCTACTGATGCTTTGAGAAATCCTGTCTCATCTCTGAGCATTTTCTGATTGGCTTAACTCATACAAGTTTATCTTTTTGCTAGTACTAGATCCATGAACTGAGGACTGACATTCGGGTGCACCTTCATTGCTTTGAGCTTCTTGCTCCCCCTTTGAGTTAGATATCCAACCTGAATGACATCCCACACGCTGGCCAAGCACTATGTATACTATGCCTCTTCGTTCTCCAATCAGAACTGTCCCGATGGGAACTTCATCTATTGCATGAATATGAACATAACCATGTTGGAAAGTGATTACATATCCAACATCCTCCAGAGCTGAGACTGAGAGGATATTAACTCTCAGCCCTGGTACAAACAATACCCCTTCTACTTCCAGAATCTCTCCAAAGTCTAACAAAAACCTGACACTGTCGACTCCTCTGATCTGATGAGTCTCATTCACGACATTATCAAGACCAATCTCAGATATGAACAGAAATGAGTTGAACATTCTTGTCATATGATTGGTGGCCCCACTATCCACCATCCAAGTCATGTCAAACTCAAAGTTGTTGTTGTTGCCACTAGAAACAATGGAGACAAGAGAAAATTATTTCTCAAACTTCTCACTAAAGTCATTTACCTTTGCAGAGGCTGCTACTTCTTTCTCCTTTTCCTTCTCCTTTGTCCCCTTCCTTTTGGGACATTGAGTTGCATAGTCGCCATATTCATTGCATGCAAAACAACGAACTTTGTTGATGTCAATCCTAGAACCCTTCTTAATTTTTCCCTTGCACTTTAGCAGATGAGCAACGTTCTCCTCAACAACCCCCTCTCCTCCCTTCTCTCCATTCATCTGGATCTCCTCCTGAGTGAAATCATCCCAAAGTCTGCTCCAATCTGGAAATTTTTCACGTCCCACAATGCATTTCACAAAGACTTCCCAATCCTTGGTAAAGCCTTTCAAGGCTATCCTCACAATGTCCAAATCTGAGATGACTTCCCCCACCGCTCTCAGTGCATCCTTAACTTGTGCCAACCAGGTAAGATATGGAACCACACTCTCACCCTTGGTCATCTTGATTGAATGCAGTTTATCTTTGAGTGCCATCTTACAGTTTTCATTCTTAGCCTCGTATAGATTTTCCAGTGCCTCCCACATTTCTTTGGCTGTCTTCTTTCCAGCCAGGTGTGGGATGAGTGGATCCTTTACTCCATCCAAAATGAGTCTCTGGGCTTGGGCCTATTTGACTTCATGTATATCCAATGCAATAGGATTGTTGGGGGGAGGAGCTACCACAGTAGTGACAAGAGCCCACAATTTATTTTCTTTAAAAATAATTGTCATTCTAACCTTCCATTGCAAATAGTTAGAAATGTCATCTAACTGGTTTTCCAGTCTGATGGAAGCAACCATATTCAAAAAACTATTCCCCTTTTTCTTTGCCCAACTCTAAAATCAAATTCTACATGATGCACTTCTTACATAGTCCTAGCTCTAATACCATGAAGATTTTTAATGACAAAATTAGAAATATCTCATTCACACATTTTGTCCACTTGACTAACCTAAGATTTTAGTCTTTAATAAATGCCTTTAAAACAAAAAGCAACAAAAAGATAAAATATTTAAGTCAAGAAAATTATTGATCCATACTCTAATAATGCAACAAGTAGACAAGTGATTTTGGCCCAATGACCAGGGCGAAAACCCCACTATGGGGAAAACCCTAGAGAGATTATTTCTATTATTCAAGAGCAATTCTAAAATTTCTTTACAACCCAGAAATTTAATGATTTTGATTCAACAAAATTAGAAATTCAAATCACTTATCTCAGCCATGAAACAAGCTTCTAAATTGCCCACACGTGCCACAGACTGCAACCTGATTTTTGCCTGGGAAATCGTGTCACTATTCAGATGTCAAACAATAGCAAGAAGTACACATTAATCTGCCTCGAGAATCATGCCAATAGGTAAATTACGACTTGTATGGATTTTTTCCTTGAAAATTGTGCCTCCCTCTTGCTAAACATACTGTCCTTTCTCTATACATATTGTTATCTCTCTTGTTGTACAAACTGTTATGATGTCATTGTCTTGGGAACTGTGCATTCTAATTTAATTTGGAAACTTTGCTCTAGAAATCTCTCTAGAAATCTGATCTCTCTGTCCTTTCCTCTTGTGTCTTCTTTGTGTATTTTTCTTATTTCCCAAACATGTATATGTACTCTCTCTTTTCTCAAGAAACCCTAACTTACATGACCAACTCAATCTAATGGCTATCATAAGTATAATCTGAGGGCTCACATTTAATGCTCCTCATTAATTACAAAGTAAGTAGTAAACACACATTAAATACTTTTGGGTCCCACAACTTAAAAACACTTTAAGATATAAAGTACATTCACTTTATAAAAGCACTTTATTTAAAAAGTCACTTTACAATTAAAACATGTCTAGGAAACATGACTTTATGTCCCCCCCATGACAAAACACAAAAACATGAATGAGGACATCCCTTGTTAAATTTCAACACAAATGAATGTATGCCTTTGGTGTGCAATGAATCATTACCTTTCTCCTTGAGGCAAATGTTCTATTTATGCCATCTCTAGTTGGTTAGAGACGGCTGAGTATGGGTAAACAAAGTTAGGTAACTAACAAACCTGTGACTCAACATTTAATTAGGAAAAAATCTATTTTTTTAATCATTTATTAGCATGTACGTGACTCTCCTGTGGTCAACCCACATATACACATGCTACCTAACTGCCATGATGTGTACAACTTCCAAAATAATGTTTTTTAGAAGGTCTTAAGGAGGTATGGGGAAGAGTTGTCTGTAAGTAGGATATGAAATAGGACAATAAGAGCATCAATGCTTCAATGGTGGAAATTGACACTATAACAAATGCCCTCTAATGCATGAGGTCAAAAGAGCAATTGATGGCTGAAATGCATTATAACTCTTCAAAGACAAGTGAGTCAGGGTGAAGGTCGCTAGAATCCAATCTAAGGACAACCAATCACAAAAACAAGTCAGAAAACTCAATTCTCGAGTCAAGCATACCCATGCTCAGGTGTGATTACAAGCATGGCCACCAATCAAGTACACTACAGATCCATGAATAATGTATATATAGAAAGCAATGATCATGACCACGAAAGAGATACACGGTGGATCCATGTCAAACATAGATCATAGCCATGAAAGAGATACACAGTGGATCTATGTCTCAGAATCAGTGAAGCATATATGGGGGCAAGAGTTGGATAACCGATCCTTCACAAGTACCGATGTGAGGATTGGTACTGTCCAATCACAACTCGGGCAACAACATAAAGAGGTGATGCTACTACATTCCCAAGTTCTTGAAATCAACCGTCGTGGTATGAGTTTGTACTATGTGAATAGATATGTTGAAGTTGAACACAACGAGACACTGCTTGATTACCGATCATTGATGTATATTGTTAACAAACGTGGCACAACCCACCCATAATGATAATGGGTGTCAAGGTACTTAGTACAATCTAACAAGTGTGAATAGAGGATCTGATGTTGAACACTTGGTAGAATCTATCGATTAGGGGACATTGATGTATTCCCACTGTCAATAGCGAGGGAACCTGCCACTAATCACTTCAAGCCCCAAGGTACTAATAATGACTCTAGATCTCTGTCCCAGAGAAAGATGTGCCGAAGTCGATAGGAAGAGATCCACTGGAAGGAGGGCATTACAGAATCCTCCATCAACCAACACAAAGAGTAGCAAAAGGCTAAAGATTTGGAAGGACTTGGACAAAATATTGAAAGGACCACCATGAAGTACGTCTCTCGTGTGCACTAGATGTAAATAGCGCACGAAAAAGAACCTTTGAATAACAACCAATAATGAAGATTGTCGCTAAAGGTGAGGAAAGCACCAATGGGGACAAATGGAATCCAAGGTACTACACGAATCCCAATATATGAATAATGTTCTTGCCGTCGAACATAAGGGAAACCACTCAGTCAACGACTAATGATGGAATGTCATCTACTGAGCACAAGGTTTCCTATCAATAATGTAAATAAGGCTAGGGTGCGACTCTAGGTCAAACTCTCAAAGCAATTTGTCATAGTCGATAAGAGCTTATACTGCCGACAGGAAGTCAATGGGGACCCTTTGTATCAACATGAGTATAGGACAAAGATACTTTTGATTATAAGATGTACTTGACAAACAGGAAGGTCGACATGCAACATCAATAATTTTGTGGAATGGACGATGCATGCTAAAACCTCCCTTGAGCAAGAACACAACACAATATGTGACTTAGGCAGTATGAACTGGAAATGAACATTGTCATAAGACTGTGTTGCAGGAGGCAACGACAGACTCTCCATAGTGATTGGAAGAATAAACAGCCGAATAACAATTATGTGTAACTGGCTCAGTTTCCTAAAGTCATACTAACCCAAATTGTTGAGACTGGACTCAAGATTTTGTGCTTTGTTCAGAGGTGACTTGATTGCTACTAATAATAGTAAAGAAGACTCACTCCCACACACTTTTTTTATTATTTGATTTTTTTGTTTTTTTCATATTGGAAACCTTGAAAAAGAATAAAAGAATGGTAGAATACATAGAGGAAATGAGTGTCATGGGAAAGAAAACTAGTTTCAAGTGCAAGGAACATACCTATGTTAAATGCAAGGAAGCACATGCAGGATATGGACACTTGGGGGAATGTTTCCTCCTATGTTACATGTGTCAAATTGCAAAGGAAAAACTTGCAAGGCTAGCGACTAATGAGAATGAATAACCAAATGGTTGAACAACATCAATCTGAAATTGGCATTAGGCTCAAAAGCGCACACAACGTAATGTAATGCGGTATTTCAACTTAACACATAAGTATGGGAGCTCCACGGGTAAATAACCAGAATACGATTGAGAAGAATTTGAGGTTTCAACGCAATGTCATGGCGGGACTGACATGACTCCCTAGTCTAAGAAAAACTTCAGCATGGGCACCATAAGCCAAAACAGGTGCTAACTAGGATTCATCTCAACTCAAAGAGTCATCTTGTACTAGTAATTTGGTTCATTAGGCATTTAAATGACAAAAAATGGTGAAAACTATATAAAAGTGGGTATACAAATTCTATATAATATGAAAAAATAACCTAATTTTTTTATTATTTTATTTTAAGTTTTTACCAAATTGAGCAAAAGAGTGGGAAAACCTTCCAAACTTCCGATGAATGTAACTAGAGATACAATGGTTAAAATTCCTCGTCGTTGAGACCAGATAAACAAACACTTCTCTCTCTTCAATTTCAAGTCAAAATTTTAAGCTTCTGCAATTTTTTTTTTGCATTTTTAGTTTTCAAAATGGATGGGCTCATACGCGCCCTGGCTTGGCACGTGATGCATATACCCCATTGTATACACTCCATCGCTTAATGATGGGTGCATATGTATACACTTGTCGCCAAGGGCGGGCACATATATGTGCGCAAAGGGTGAAAAAATAATTAAATTTTTTCCTATTGGCTTGCAGAGCTTAAAAATGGTTATTGATTGGCAAGAGCGAGAGCATGAAGATGTTGAACAAGATATATTGGACAATTTGGAGGTGCTAGTGGCTCTCCGACTATGTGGGTTGAGAAAGTTTTACGAGTGCGCAAACATGCAAGCACAAAAAATATTGTTACAACTCTTAATTGGTTATTGGAACCCAAAGGTACACACATTTATGATGGATGGTCAATCCATGACCATAGAGGTGGATGAAATCTACTTCATCACAGGTCTCTATAGATGAGGTGATGTGGTTAACCTCATGACCTGAGGGGGATTGGTTTGACTATAGAGGATTACATAGCCTCCTATTGTACCCTTGGGACACAACAAGTCGAGAGTCAAGTCCCGATTCGTAACATAGAGGACTCGAGCTTGAAGGTCATCCCACAAACCATTACTAGGATTTCTAGATTTTCCTCACTACACTAGGCATCAAGGCCGTAGATGTTTAATGCGGTAGAGTGCTTGCACCTAGTGATATACGACTGGAGCACATCTTTACTACAGAGCATGAATACTCAACTTACTGAATGCAAAAATGGGAAGATGAAAAACTTTGGATATGGAAACATCTTGTGCTCTTTCTTCTTCTTCGAGAGTACTCACCATTAGCCCATGAGTCTTTATGCCACCGCATAGACTGAGGGAACCATGTTTACTATGATGGTCCACATTGATCCGAGGCTTAGGAGGTGGGTGACTACTCTATGCACATGATGATGCATTTTTCCACTAGTGGGAGTGTCAGGTTATTTCTATTGACGACTATCCCTATGGAGGGATAATTTTTTTCTCATGACTTAGATATTCCCGCATCTCTTGGTGCCACGCTGTGTGATATTGGTAAGAACAATTTTAAATTATTTATTTTTTATATATTTTAAATGTTTCAAGAGGTAAAACAAAAATATTTTTGGGATGGATTAAAGCTAACAAAATTTGTGAATGTGCAGATATTGGACCAAGACGACCAGAGGGGTACCCATGCAGAGGGAACGATAAGGCATATCCAGGCGTCGATGCCGCACAAATGGAGTAGACATTGCAAAATGTCTAGAGAAATATGGACCACCTTACTCATCAGATTCCCATGATTCAGATCGAGGACTTGCCGGAGCAGATGCAACGACAAGTAGTTGGTGTACCATAATCTTGGGTGTGGCTATTTCGACGTCTTTCCAACACCGTTGTATGCTACAGACACACACATGTGGGGGTGAGGCCCTCGACATAGATAGTGTATGACTCTTTTTATACCAGCCTATAGATAAACATTTAGGGCTAAAGGCCTAATTTTGTAACTTGAAATCCATATTTTTGTATTTATGAACACAAATAATATATACATCTCTTTTTTCCTTGTTACTTATACATAAAATGTGTTTATGTACATTTACATGTATGTGCTTCTGACTTTATATATGTGACAAATTCCAATCTAATAAATAGTTAGCGTATGTATCAGGCATAATTTTTCTTCTAAAAACATGATTATAAGTAATATAATTAAAATGTCGTTCCAGAAGAAGTACTCTCAGGAATCGTCGGAGCAAAGTGGGATCGTGTAAACGGTATTGACCGTTTAGCTAGGACACCACCAACTGAGAATCTAGGTGAACCTCTAAACACAAGATACCATGTGCAATAACATCTCTTAGGAATTCGATCATGACGCTATACTTGGCCACATTATTCATTGCAAGCCTCAGACAAGAACCTCCAGATACAAGCACTTGGCCCAAAGGCGAATAAATCACCCATGCGACAGAAGAAAGGTTTCAAGTGTGATGGCTTGCGCCATCCACGAACCCGACATGGATCGATGACTCTAGAGACATCTGCTAATCAAGCATAAACACTATAAACAACCAAGAGAAAAACGAGAGAAAAACCAAAAACACTATCTATGAAAAAAAATACAAAGGGAAAACGCTTGAGAAAAAATGCTCAAGCGTAATACCTCTTGAGATAGAGCCCATTTATGGGCTCTGACAACACATAACCCTCGTAATCAGATAATTTATAAGCCCCTTTGCGAAGGACATACCTCACAATGTAAGGACCATGCCACATTGGATTGAACTTGCCTGTCGCCAACGCGTCCTTGTCATGATTGTAGACTAGAACAAGGTCTCCTTAGAAAAACTCCTCAAGCGGGCAGACTTGTCGTATTGAGAATTGACACACTTCTTATGCATCTCATTCGCAGTGACATATGTCATGTCAGACATAAGCTCGATTACGATCTTTAACGAAGGAATTTCACATTCAATAGGCATGACTGCTTCCACCCCATGAACGAGTTGGAAAGGTGAGAAGTCTGTGGCAGTCTTGACCGAGGTTCAGTACACCCATCAAATGCCAATTAGATTTACTCTTATTGACAGTGCACTGAAGTATGGCCTTAAGAGACTTGTTTATGGCCTGTACTTGACCATTCACTTGCGGATAATAAGGAGATGAATTCTCCTACTTGAATCCCAATTTTGATGCTAACTTTGTCATCATCCAATTCTAAAAGTGATTGCCATGGTGAGTGACAAACTCTCTCGGAACTCCGAACTTGGTGATAACCTGATTGAATATAAATAAGGTTGTTGTCTCATTGTCGTTCACAAAAGTAGGCATGGCCTCTGCCCACTTCGTAAAGTAATCGACGACCACAATGATATATCAATGCCCCCTAGCCGAAGGTGGGTGACATGTGGTGAAATCAATTCCCCACTTTGTAAACAGACCAACGATGATGACAGGGAACAACAGAGCAGGATGCACACACATTTTCTGAGAAAAAAATGGGCAAGGGTGACACTTTTTGACCACCTCAACACAATGTTTAAACATTGTCTCCCAAAAGTCGCCCAAGATTTTTTGGGCTGTAGCCAACCCAGATAGATGACCGCCACATGCTCCACTACGGAAATAATTAAGTACAGACTCTTCTTCCTCATGGGTTAAGAAACGACGAAGAATTGAATCGACTCCATGGTAATGCAAAGTGTAACCGATAATGAGGTAATTCTTCTCCTGATGGAGAATTCGACGTCGATCATCTCGTGAATGGTGCAGCAAAAACTTCAGAGTCTGAGATATATAAGAATATCTCCATACCAAGGATCACTGGAAGCGATAAGGAAGAGATGCTCGTCCGTAAATGAGTCTGTAATAATGATTTCCTCATCCTCCCGAGGAAACTTTGACATCAACTCGACGAAAATCAAAGACTTTTTGGACATAGCATAAACAAAATCCAATTCAAATTATTGTAGAATGAAAATCCACTTATTGTATTTTCCCCCAAGTATACGTCATGTGAGGAAATATTTAAATGGATTGACATAGACAACTACAATGGTTTTTCGTAGTAAAATGTAATGTCACAATATTTGGACATTGTGAACAGCTGCCAAGGCTAGCTTCTTGACATGCAAATAATTTAGCTTAGGCTCAATTAGACCACGACTGAGGTAATAGATGACATGCCCTTGCATGCTATCATCTTCCTGAACCAAAACCATGCCAACTATGGATTTTGTTGTCACGATATACAACAAGGAATTCCTGATATAGTTCGGGGGACTAAGCAGAGGGTCATACATAAGCACGTTCTTAAGCGCATCGAAATATCGTTGCATGAACTTGTCCCAGAAAAAGGGAACTCCTTTTTTAAATAAGCACATAAATCCCTTGGTGAGGTCAACATAGTTTGCAATGAAGCGTCGAAGGAAATTGACCTTTCCTTGAAGACTCTGTTGGGTATGTGTTATATTCTTTGCATATGTGTGTGTGGGCGCATCAGATATGACAATTGCGTCTGACGATTGCTCTAGTAGTATAAAAAAAAATTGGGCGGTTTTTGTTATTTTTAGTGGATTTTGCTATTTTTAGCGGTTTTCTAAATTAATCCCGTATTAAGGGATTAGGGTTTTGGTATCTACGAAATACCTAAAAACATTGTATATATTGTATGGTGAATGGATAAATTCGATATAATGAATATAAGAAAGGTTTTCCCAGTTGATGGTTTCCGGTATAAAATCTTTGTGTACTCTGTGTATGAGCCATTGATTAAATTTCGTTTTGCTTAAGAATCTATATGCATTGCTTTAATTCACAGGTTTAAAACTTACAGACTCTGTAACTGGCGAGTATTGTGCAAGGGAGGCAACTGAACTATATCCTCAACCTTTAACGGATCAACCATGATCCCTTTGTTGGATACGATAAAACCCAACAAACACTCCAAAATGACACAAAAGATGCCCTTGTTCGAATTTAATCGAATACGGTAGTAACAACATCTTTTGAAGATAAGCCTAAGGTGAGCTAGATGATCTACCCTCTTGCGAGAGAGAGAAACGATATCATCCATGTATGCTTTGACAATGTACTTCAAATCACGGAAACGAACGACATGGCCCATTGGAACGTCGCTCCAACATTTTTAAGAAAAAAAGACATCTTTTTGTACGCAAAAGTCCCCCAAGGACATATGAACGTTGTCTTTTGTTGATCTTCGAGACAGATTTGAATTTGATTGTATCTAGAAAATCCATCCAAAAAGGAAAATATTTCTCTTCCCACACACATCGATAATCCGGTCAATGAAAGGTGTGGGGAAGTTCTCCTTTGGAAAAGATTTTTTCATATTGTAGAAATCCATACAAACGCATATGTCTCCTTGATTTTAATCTATTGGAATGGGTTTTGACACCCATTAAGTAAGAGGATCCGGGTAAATAAAACTTGCCTTAAGCAACTTCTCTACTTCAGTATTTATAGCTACCATCTTCCTGGGATTTATTGGTCTTAACTTTTTCTGAACAGGTTTGGCGTTTTCGTAAGAACGAATCTCATATTTGACAATGCGGGGGTCAATGCCTGGCATTTCCTCATAGAACCACGAAAAAATTCCACGGAACTCTTTAAGCAAAGAGGTATACATACAAATCTCTTCAGGGGAACATGCACTGATAAAAATGTTTTCTATGATGCCAGGGGTTTTAGAGATGTCAATCGGAATAATGTCTGATATATTAGCCATGTTCCCCTCAACATAAACATCGTTCTTTGCCAAGGGGTTCACAGATTGGTTGACACATCTACTCATAGTTGATCAGAGCTCTCTAGCTTCGACTCGACCGAGCTTTGGAAGGAAATATGATCGATGATGTAGATCTTCCCATGGTCGTTCTGGACTTGTCATCGCCTCTATAATAGCTTCATTAGAAGGAAGGACAGTGTCAAGGAAATCGAGAGAAGTTGAAGAATTCTAGGCCCAAATGGTCTCTCGAAATCAATCCTCTTATTCCATCTTTGAAGGTGTAGGATTAGAGTCTGCAGTAGCTTGCTGGATTGCTTGGTAAGCGATCTTTTCTACAGATACTGGCATGGCCATCCTGACTTACACAATACCTTCAACTGATTCACACTATGAGGGTAACACCCACGAATCTTGAAAATACGTAGTTCTAAACGAACCTACCCTTGTAACGGGGATTGAGGGGTTTGATTTTTGGTAGCTGATTGAGGTAGCACGAATATATGAAACTAGTGTTGAGAAATTGAAGGTTCCCATAAGTGAATGATACATTCCAACACCAATGCTCTCAGTTGTTGTCAGAGAGTTTTCTATCAAGGAGACCATAGATCTTGGATTTGTTACGGAGTTAGAGCGGTTGAACGACATTTGTTCTATCGTTACTATCTTCCCTTCGTGAGGGAAGAAAAAAACTTGAAAAATCGATGAGACAACAACCGTCATCGCATAGGTCCAACTCTTTCCTAAAAAAAGGTGATAGTCGAGTGGAGCATCGACTACCTCAACTTCAACAAAAACGACCCTCCCTCCTCACTGGACAAGAAAAGAGGAAATAAGACCATGCGGTCTAAACGATCGTCCATCAAATGCAGTTAAAAGAGTAGGGGACGGGGTAAGCTCAGGAGAGCCAATTGCTTTCCAGTAAGATAATGACATAATGCATGTCGAAGTGCCTTCATCAACAACAATTCTTCCAATAATGTGCTTGTCATAGACGACCTTAATTTGATAGGGTTAAAGGGAAGGGAAGATGAGGCTTCACCTCTGTAGTGTATAACTTCATAACAAGCTAGCTCGAAGAGTCAACAACTCGATTGCAAATAACAATACAGCTTGTTGCGCAGGGAAACTTTGTAGCACCTCTAGGGTCGACATCGCACATGGCATCTGAGCCAAGTCCTCAACAATAGAATAATTGGGTGTGGCTTGAGCATTCAGATTGTGCGACGTACGATTATACACACCTTTCACTATGCATGGCACTGTTTCCTTCTCAGGCTTCTCTTGTGGAGAGAATTCCGAGGATCCAAAGTTTCTTTTCCTTTAGATGTTGACTTAGGATTACCCTAGTTGTGAGTTCTGGTCGACAAATCAATTTCCTCCTCTTTCTTATGGTTCACTCTGTTGATAAATGACATTGATCCATTTGACAAGGGTTCATTTTGGGTGCCCCCTTGCATATTTCCTTCGGAAGAGCCCACCTGTAAGTTCTTTCCATGTGGGAACGAGTTCTTCAACACAACATACAAAGCTTCACTGCAAAGCTTGCAAGGGAATTTCACCTTCTTCTCCTTCTTGGCCCCTCCAACATTTGCATCAGATTTTGGATTTTTATTATTATTTCCACCTCTTATCTTGTCCTTTCCCTTCTTTTTCTTCCCTTTGGGTTCTTGGGTACCCTTCTGCATTGTCGATTGTACAACATGAACATCCGACATCTGGACAATGGAAATGGTCGAATTCGTAACTTGACCGACCACAAAGGGATGAATGGTCATATGTTTCATATGGTTTGAAACCAGATATGTGATAGTTCTTTTTATAGACCCAACAATGCCATCGACATGTGGTCTAGATTTGTCTTTTGAAGGATCGAAATTGGGTTTTGGTGCATCGAGTATAGTATTATAAAGGATCCTTTATTAAGAGTATATTAAATCTAACTATTGGGCCCTAAAGATTGCCTCCTCCTCAAAGGATACTCCTGATGTAGATACATATTTAGAGATGTAAGGCAATAAGGACTTGAGGAACTATTCCAACAAGAACTCATGAGGGCCTTTGGCTCTGATCAACCTCTTCTGCTTCCGCCACTCTTGGATGTGATTTGATATGTGAGTGGCCTTATCTTTTCCAAGCATAGATAGGATATTGGTATCGACATCGTACCAGATAGGAAGCTGGAAGTGGTTGAGGGAAACCAAGGCCAGATCGTGAAACATGTGAAATGTTGAACCGTCGAGATCAATGTACCATTTCTCCACTACTTTGGTAAGAGTACGTTGTAAGAGACGAAGTTGGATGGAAGCATTGTTTAAATAATTCAACAAACACCATGGATGAAAGTTCGTCACATGGTCACCTAGATCTTCGCCAAACTTACCTTCGAATTTTGGAATCTACGACTGAGAACCAATCGATACGTTCTGCATGCTGAAAGATGACATCCAAAAAAAAAAAGTGTTTTTTATAAATAACGATGAAGGGGCCACAATCAAAGGTTGAGTTTACCCAACTATTAGTGGTGAAGAGCCACTGATCGACTCATCTACTATGGATTGAACCACACTAGTTGTTTTGTTCAATATGAAAGGAGGTAGAATTCCTCCTAACACTATTGATGACGTGGTGGTTGCAAGGACCCCCAAACTAGACACTGATGAAGTGTCTTCCATGATGGCCCACCGAAGAGGACGCCTGTGAATGAAGTTCGACCTGGTAGCTAGAATTTGCAGGAAAACCATATCGTGGGATCCATTCAACGGAGTATTGAATGAACGAACGAAGCCTTCGACTTCGAGATCTAATATGTGTGTGAGCTTCGACACAAAAGAGTTTGTTTCTGCAAGCTCAATCTCTATGATGTCAACGAGACTAGTTGGTACGAAAGTGTTGGTTTGTTCGAGTTGACGCCTCCGAGGAGGTGACTAAGAATTCACTTCCACTTAATTAGGCAGAAGACCTTGTATTCTCCTAGATCAATGAGTTGATTGATCAACAACTTTAAATCACAGACTCGAGGTGATTGTCAACACTCTTACCTAAGTCGTCTATGAACGTAGAGCATACCACTAGAAAAATACTAAGGAAACAACAATCACAAACAACTTCACCAATACTCCGGCTCAGGTGGATTAGGTCTCGAGACCATAATAGTAACGAAGTCAGGTAAGGAACTTCTAGACGAAGGCACAAGTTGATTAAGTCCCATGAACTAATGAATGAAGGAGTGAGAAGTAGTTACCTCGACCTCCATTAACCAACCCTTCCCAGTGCAAGTACCCACATTTTTTGGGGACGACATATTACCGGGACGACATATTTCCGGGACGACATATTTCCGGGACGACATATTTCCGGGACCACATGATATTTAGGTGGTTTTTCGGCACATGGTTTTTGCCGATGGTTTTCTATTTCCGGTTAAGGAATTAGGGTTTTGGACTAATCCAAGTCATTGGGTTAGGGTTTTGGATTCCGCTGGCTCCTATATGTATATTGTATTGTAAACAATGTAACACAATGTATGAATATAATATATGCTGGTTTTCCCAGTTTGGGTTTCCAGGTGAAAAATCTTTGTGTAATGTTTGTATTTGCCATTGTATCTTTTCTGTTCT
>ML786605.1:44390-86878 GCA_009831015.1 Picea engelmannii | reverse complement strand
GAAGCTGTAAGGATAGAGTGTGACAGTCAGAGTGCAATTTTCTTGGCGAAGAACCCTGCTTATCATTCAAAGACAAATCACATTGATGTTCAATATCACTTTGTGAGAGACATGATTGAAGAAAAGAAAGTATCACTGATGAATGTGGACACTTTGAAGAATGTTGCATATTCATCAACAAAATCTGTGAGCACTGAGAAGTTCTCTTGGTGTAGAGGATCCATGGGCATTGCTGACTATGTAACCCTGTAACCCCCTGTGTGCAAAGAAAACAACAAGTGGGAGAATGTTGGGTATGTGTTATATTATTTGCACGAGTAGTAGTTTCTGCGTCGAGCACGCAAGGGGGTTAGAGGGGGGTGGAGCCCCCCAAGCGGGGGTTTGGGGGCAGCGATCCCGTTTTTTTTTTTCCGAGACGACATATTTCCGGGACCACATGATATTTAGGTGGTTTTTCGACACATGGTTTTTGCCAATGGTTTTCTATTTCCGGTTAAGGAATTAGGGTTTTGGACTAATCCAGGTCATTGGGTTAGGGTTTTGGATGCCACTGGATTCTATATGTATATTGTATTGTAAACAATGTAACACAATGTATGAATATAATATATGCTGGTTTTCCCGGTTTGGGTCTCCAGGTGAAAAATCTTTGTGTAATGTTTGTATTTGCCATTGTATCTTTTCTATTCTTTTCTGAATATCAGTTTGCAGTAGGTATTGTACAAGGTTAGAATTTACACAGAGGCACTAAGAAGTGTGATACGACATCTACCCCAGGTACCACAATAAACCCCCTGTAGTCACCTCTAAAAAACCTAGGAACGACTACTAAGGATACCAACTTGTAGTCACCGTTCGTGGGTGTAGTCGACAATAGGGATCGAATATATGGGAAAGGTAACAAATCTCGAATCCTCGAAAGCACTACCTCTCACAAAGGTAAGGGCACTGATGAAAATACCAAAATATGATCTCTCCACTGTGTTTAGTCAAGCTTCAGAGGGGTTATCTCCTCGACTCTCCCTCACACGACCTCGTATTTAAATCCTATGTTAGAAGAGGCTCTTAGCTATACCTATACGACAATTGGATTTTAACGCTCCCTATAGTAGACTCCTAAGTTGGTTTTTGGCCTTGGAGAGTTAACTCTCCAATCCTAATCCAAGGCCCTATCTTAAGATTGTCTGTTTACCCTAGAAAATGAAATGTCTAATTAATTTTAATTAAACATTCATTTTACAAAGGATGTTGTTTACTCAAAATGGGTAATGGATGAAACTGAATGGTGTTTTTTAAAGACTCAACAAAAAAACACTTACAAGAACATAACATGCAATATGCTTCTTCGTCATTGAAAATGAGTGCAAAACGCTTCAGACAAAGGACCAAACTCTTTTTCTTTTTATGATATGCAAAGATCAATTTTTTCTTTCAAATGAAACGCATTATTGATGCATTTTTTTTAAAATGCAAAGCAATTGAAAAACAATTACTATTCTTTTCATAAAACCTTGTAAAACCGAGAATCTTTCAAGAATGCAAAAGCTACTTGAAAACCAAAAAGTACTATAAACAGAGAAAACACACTTGAAAAAAGTTCTTTTAAGTGAAAAAATGGCAAGGACTGGAAAATAATACTAAAGTACACTTTCTATAAGTATTTTTTTTTCTTGTTTAAAAGGTGAAAGAGATAGGAAATATTTAAGACAAACTTTCTTCTAAAACCAACAAGAAAGAAACAAAAATAAGGTAAAAAAGAACCCAGACCTATAACGATTTACAAAGAAAAACAATAAAAGCCACTCTAGACAAAAATATATAGGGGAATAACTTCCCAAACTACCCTCATAAATTAGAAAATGATCCACAAAGGAAATGCAAAAAAAATTATTTGTTTTATTTATTAGAATCAAACTAAACAACTACTAAACTCATGAAGCAATGCATAGAGTCATAAAGTCCCAAGAGAGACCCCAGACACGTGGCTCGACACCTTCAGACTAGAAAATATTTGAAAAACCCTTTGTTAGAATGATGTACGCGCCTGTACTCAAATTATCCTGCGTATGTACACGACTATGATAATTGCACAACGCGTATGTGCCTCAAAAAATTCAAAAAAAAGAAAAGAAAAGGTAGGCTAAAAGCTCAAGTGAATAAAGGAAGACTTAGGAAAGCATAAGTCACTAGTCTAAGCATCGAATAACAATATGAAACAAAACAAAAATCAATTAAGCCAAGTAAGAAAAATAACAAAGCCCATAAACAGGTCCACTAGGGAAAAATCCCGAGTGTGGTCGCCAATTTTGATTTCGGGGAAAATTCCCCTATAGTAGTGGGCTTATTGCAACGAATCTAAGATTGTAAAGAAAATCAAATTACATAAAGAACACAAAACATAGATATTCTAACCGAATTAAATTGAAATAACTACTTTAAAGAGAAGGAGAAAAGACTCACTGGTGATCCTTTGTTTGATGTTGATCTTGAGTCCTAGAAGCTTTTCACTCTTTTATGATAGTTCCTCTGCAACCTGCAAGATCCTCAAACATACGTAAAGAGGTATTTATACTAATAACTACTCGTTAGTCCAATGAAATATAACAGAGTGATCAAAACAATTAGTTTCCTACAAAGCATATATGAAATACTTATAAGTTCAACAATACCAATACACCGCTTTTTGAAAGAATGAGTTTCTTATTGATGTTCAACAATTAAGGTATTTATGCTAAATACCTATCCTGTGGGGCACTTCCCTTTCGAAAGAGAGTTTGGGTCCCTCCACCCAAGTTCCTGCTACAAAGATTGGTTTTGATTCCAGGTTCACCAACATATTCAAAGAGAATATAAGGGAGACTCTTAGTCAAATTGGATGGTGATTAGGGAAGGATGGAAACGAGGATTTCTAGGTCAATAACCATCAGAGGTTGGGATGTAAATGGGTTTGCAGACATGGCGGGTGTAGCGAAATGAATGTTTTCCTTTGGTGTGAAATGAATCATTATCTTTCTCCTTGAGAAAAATTCTCTATTTATGCCATCTCTAGTTGGTTAGAGACGGTTGAGTACATGCAAATGGAGTTAGGTAACTAACAAAACCCATGACTCAACATTTAATTAGGCAAAAATATATTTTTTAAGCATTTATTAGCATGTACATGACTCTCATATGGTCAACCGCGTATACGTGTGCTGCCTAACTTTCAGGGTGCATACATCTTCCAAAAACATGTCTTTTAGAAGGTCTCAAGGAGGTATGGGAAAGAGTTGACTGCAAGTAGGATATGGAATAGGCCAATCAGAGCATCAATGCTTCAATGGTGACAATTGACACTATAACAACAAGGAGTTGGTGTCCATTACCTTGAATGGATTTGCGCCATCTTGGAAACCTTTTGTCTAAGGTGTTTTTGATTGTGTGCATTGCCTATTTTTGAGAAGCTTCAAAATGACTTTGTTCCAGAAAAGATAAGGTTGAAATCCTGTTCAATGAAGTAAAATAAAGTAGAAGACCTAGCCTTCAATGGGGGGATGAGGAAGGCGTTAAGAGCGAAACTTTGATATTTCGTTCAAAACAACTTGAATCTTGTAAGGTTAAATGAGGTATACAAGAATATTATCCTAACATTTAAGCCTTAATACATTCATTGGATTTCATATTCATGAAGTTCAGAATGTTGGATTATTAGTTTTATAATTTTTTTCTTAAGAAAAAACAAACTTCAAAACAGATCCAAATAAATGAAAAAGAATGTAATGTAATTGTACAATAGAAGTAATACAAGTGTTGAATCAAAATATAAAAGTAAAATTTTTAAATGAAATAGGAAATAAAATCTGTTATAAAAGAAATATGTAACACATTAATAAATAAAGAAAAATACAATTAATCTCTTAAAACCATTAATAAATCAGCCATGAAAGAAACACAATAATATTTATTGACTCATATTTCAGTTATGAAAAATAACTTTTTCGAATCCTTGCGAGAATTCAGACTAAAAAATATTTGAAGGTTTAAGATGCAATCTGAATCATATGAAAGCAATCAAGTAGAATAAAAGAAAAATGATTCTACAATTTGGCTCAAACCACTTAAGGTATTGTGTAACCACATACCAACCTCACTTTTCCTTTCTTTGTCACTTTTAAAGATATTCATACTAACAACAAAGTTATTCAACCTTCAAAAAAATTAGTATGAATAAATGATAATAAATGTAGAATATTTCTCAAAGCCTAAGCATACGCCTCACAAATTTTCCCTTCCTTAATTCATTGATGTCTTCTCTTCTTGTACTCTTTGCAAGCAGTTAATTAGTTCCAACTTCTTTCTTTATATGTGTGTGCGTCTGTGTAATAAATTTTCACAGGAAATAGACTGGGCAAAAAGATCAACAAAATAAAATAAATTTTGGAATTACAATAGTGACATTACTCAAGATAAAGGCGGGTCCCACTTACATCACTCGAGGTTTATGAACTTACACCATTTAAACATTCAATAAAATTTATGAAACAATAAATGATGCATCGCATGTGATCATAATATAAACATTCGACTTGATTATATATAATATTACCGCCTTGCCCCTCCAAAAATCACTGATATAAAACTGTTTTTTTGCAAAAATATAATGTCTTTAATAATCAAAATTTGAAAATGTTAAACCAAGTCAAAGATTTTTCTACATAATCATAATTGTCATAAGCATGAAGCATCAATATTGAGATATCTTAGGAAACATATCCACATGAGAAATTTCCCTCTTCTCATCTCCTTATGACTCCTTTTTGCTTGTCTAGAGTGGACACAAGTTGATTTTGAGGTTTCAGAGCTTGAAGATGATTTCACGGGATTCTTTCCTTTTTCGTCTGTAGGTGAGTTTAAAGAAGAGGATTTGATCTCAATGTAAGGTTGTTTCTAAGAAAAAGAGTTATTTGAAGTAGCAGTAGAGGCAACAACGGGTTCAAGTTGGGGTTGTTTTTCACAAATGCTGGGCCATTTTTCATTCCTTGAAACATGTTTGTCTTGATTTGTTTCCCATCCATCATTGACTAGGATAGGTTATGGATGTAGAGGTATATCAACTATACTTGGGTGGGGTTGCAAAGGTACATTTATAAGTCTCAAGGGTTGAGGCAAAGCTTTCTATCCACCCAAGAAAAGGTGTCCAGTTTGTGCCAAATGATTGAACTAATTAGAGTTAGCATCAAAGTGAACATATAACCTTATTATTTTATTCATTCTTTTTTTCCATATTACGTTTGATCTTCTCCCTTGTCCCCTCTGGATCCTCCACTGAAAAATCTCATCTAAAATATACATAAACAATGCCATTCTTTAAAAATAAAACACCAAAATATGTAACATACTACTAATTGCATGTAAATACAAGTAAATAGTATTTCACCGAATGGTCATTCATATATTTTAATGATGACTTGGGTAATGAAAACTAAGAGATAAGTGATGTATGTATGCTTTTGAGGTATACCATTATTCTTGGTACTTTGAATAGAGGTATATTTCATTTTCAAAACAAGTTTTAGGCAACCCAATACATAATTGACTAGGATAGGTTATGGATGTAGAGGTATATCAACTATACTTGGGTGGGGTTGCAAAGGTGCATTTATAAGTCTCAAGGGCTGAGGCAAGGCTTTCTATCCACCCAAGAAAAGGTGTCCAGTTTGTGCCAAATGATTGAACTAATTAGAGTTAACATCAAAGTGAACATAGAACCTTATTATTTTATTCATTCTTTTCTGCCATATTACGTTTGATC
The DNA here is from genome assembly GCA_009831015.1 of Picea engelmannii. Classification (NCBI taxonomy): domain Eukaryota; kingdom Viridiplantae; phylum Streptophyta; class Pinopsida; order Pinales; family Pinaceae; genus Picea; species Picea engelmannii. The sequence continues at coordinate 81,087 of ML786605.1, read as the reverse complement.
TTCTCCCTTGTCCCCTTTGGATCCTCTACTGAAAAATCTCATCTAAAATATACATAAACAATACCATTCTTTAAAAATAAAACACCAAAATATGTAACATACTACTAATTGCATGTAAATACAAGTAAATAGTATTTCACCGAATGCTCATTCATATATTTTAATGATGACTTAGGTAATGAAAACTAAGAGATAAGTGATGTATGCATGCTTTTGAGGTATACCATTATTCTTGGTACTTTGAATAGAGCTATATTTCATTTTCAAAACGAGTTTTAGGCAAGCCAATATACCTCTTCAAATTTATGCATGCAAGAACATATATGCAAATAAGTTTTGAGGGTATGTATGAGTTGTAGGAAGCACAACCCTTGTTGAAAAGGGCGTACACATTGATTTTGATTTTGGTTTTATGAAGATATGGATAAGAAATTTTTCATTTGGAGGAGGCATAGTCCATGTTAATTTCAACATTTCAAGCTAAAGATATACAATGGAGGCCAAAAATAAAATAAAAAAGTAGGTGAGCTTGAGTCATAAAAAAAAATTGTAACAATGAGCATACAGTGAGACTACTATTTCCTACATATACAACAAAAATAGTCTTACATACCTTCTTCCAAACATTATTTTCCTTTATCTATTGTGCGTGGAACCTCTAGAGCTTAGCCTTTTGAGAACTTCCCCAAACCGTTGCAAACTAGGATTGCTAACAAAATTTCAGACTATAATTTCAGCCTGCCAGTAAAATGGTTACAACGAGCTCTCTTTCTTTTAAAAATGGAAAATGAACTCCTCATTCATCTCACTTTACCCTAACACGATTTCCGATTGTGAATTGTGTGAATAAATGCGACTTGGGTATGTTGGCACACCACTATTAATGTGGAGTGACAATTACTTAGCCCCACTTATACCACCTTCAATCATGTTGTATGGACGATTTAACATGTGGGTTTATGCATAGGGTCGTGGATTTATATATTTAAAAAAAACAAAACATATCACCATATTGTAAATTTCCAACATTAAACCCGTGCCTACCACCTTATGTAGTGTGAATCGAATCATAGCCATGTTTTGATGCCTTGGGGATATTTTATATATTTAAATATGGAATAAATGTACTTAATGAGTATTCCTTTGTAGCTTCTTCATGAACCCATGTTTCATTTAATCGAATATATGTCACAATTTAAATATTATTGCTTCAAAACATGACATGTATAAGCTTTTATCAAAACATGAACTCTCTTAGTGGGGACCCTGGTCTATCTAGTGAATCATTAAGCAAAAATTATATCAATTTTTAATTCAGGGATTCACAATTCTTTGCGAGCTTATTTTGAAAATTGGTTGGGACACATATAGGGTCAACATAAGGGAACCAAGAAATAATACAAGAAGGGTAAGAAAGAAGATTCAAGTCTAGGCAAGGAAGTTTTGAGTAATGTGAAATGTTTTAGGTGTCATCAGAAGCGACATTATGGCAACCAATGTTCAGAGAAGAAGGGGAAGGCCAAGCAGTAGAATCATGTTGAAGGGAGTGTAGGTAATGTAGTAGTAGTGGATGACTTATCATCCCAACCTGAGATCACCTTCTCCTTGGTTTTTTTCTTATCTTCTAACACAATGTCAAATGTTGGATGGAATGTGAATAGTGGGGCATTAACACACATGACTTTTGGTAGGAAACTCTTCTGTATGTTTCAGGAGTGAGAGGGAGGAATGGGAGTGGAGTTGGGTGATGCTACTACATAATTTGTGAAAAGAGTGGGCTACATTTCCTTTTGGTATCACCTAAACTGGTCTTCTTGTGAAACGTGCCAACGCATGTGATAACTTGGGGTAACAAGATGGAAAATGCACCACTATCACCTTAGTACAATTTCCCCTTCACTTCAGGTTAGCTCCTAGAAGCCAAAGGGGGTATCCTTATTTGATGAGGAAAACCTCTTAGTGAATTAGTTACCATGCAATCTTATGATTTACCTCAAAGAAACCACAAAATGTATAACAACTAGATGCACAAAGATTCCAATGTGTAATTAAATGCTTCAAAGATAAAAAAAAACTAGAAAAAATAGCATAAACCACCAATTATCCACTTGAGTAAGGGGGTTAGGAGCTAGTGGATGTGTGTGCCAAATATGATATGATTTTATGTGTGTGCATGGACCAGTTTTAAACTACTTTAGGGCTTCAACATGTAGAATGTGAATAACACTCAACCATCTCCATGAAAATGAGGGACACACCCCCCAAAATTAGCTCCAAGAGTTATATGTGATGTCTCCAAGGTGAAAGAATATACTCATATCATGCAAGTAACCTCCACAATCCATGGAATGACACTCTCCAAGCCAAAAAGTGTCCATATGTGCTAAAATGTCTTGTAGACAGGTTCCTGCAAATGGGTCGACCCTCAAATCAAGTGAATGACACTTCCAAAAATGATAAGGGAGGAAAGTGCTCAAGGATCTAGGATGTAGCATGTTAAGAGGTGACCCATGCATGCAAAAATATCCCCAATGTTCCTCATATGATGTGACCAGTGCCTTCAGATTCGTGAACTTCCTTGAGAAATGTGAAACTATATGAGAAACTCTAGAATGATCTCCAAGAGTTCATGGCCAAAGTGTGACAAATACATAAGAAGGGATCCATGCTTAGGAATAATATATGTGTGCTCCAATAGGTATGAAAAAATTTACAACATGAGAAATGCTTTTACATAGATATGGTCCCCAAATATATCTCTGCTTCCCACATATGATCTAGTGATAGACTTGTGTGTAGCTCTATTTTTCGCTTGAATATGATGAGCAAATTGCATAGTCTCCATAATATTTTCTGAATGTTTTAAGAGAAGCTCATGTTTAATATCTTCCTGTAATCCACCCATGTAAGTCTCCAAAATATGTTCATCGCTTATGTTATCCACCCTTGTGGCCAATACCTGAAATTATGAATTATAATATTCAATATTGTCTAAGTGCTTGATTCTTGTCAATTGACTAAAGTAGTCTTGTTGTCAAACTTTTCCGTATTGTGCTTCTAAGTCTCTTGTAAATAAACTCCAAGTATAATGACAAGAATGGGACTTCCTTTTGAGTACACATTGATACAATTGATAGGGTTTTATCTCAAAGTGAAAAATTTCTAAGACAATCCTTTTTTATCATCCATAATATTATGGAATTCAAAGTATTTATCTATTTGGTTCACCCATTTAAAGACTTTCGTTCCATCAAACTTATTGAGTTCAAACTTGGGAAGGTTGACACCCTTGGGATCCCATCCATAATTAAATCCACTATCATAGTTAATCCTCCTGAAAAATGCTTATGACTAGAAGGTTGTTCAACATGAATACTACCAATATTTTCACGAGTCTCTTCAATCACAACGTCACTTTTAGGAGGCCTCCCATCTAGGGTTTGTAATATGGAAATTTTCAAATCTCTATTTTCTTTTGCATTTGATCCCTATGTTCATCCATCTTATTTTCCATTTTTGCCATCTTTTCCATTTGATCCATATTTTCATCCATCTAATTTTCCATTTTTTCCATCTTCTTTTTCATTTGATCTTCCATTTCCCTTTTAAGGTATTCTTGAGAACATAATAAATCCACTTGTTTCAACATATTACCACTCATTTCATCAACTTCATTCTTTAATTGGAATAACCTATTTTCGAAGTCTTCATTTTCTTCTGACGTCATGTGTGAGCTTTCTAGAGGTTTACTTGGAGAAGTAGTTATTGAAGTATCTCTCACCATTGGAGAAAATAATAATACTTCTATTTTTTCTCTTTATTACAAATTATGGTTATCCTTCGAGAGTGAGCTCATTGGAAATGGTTACAGGGTACTTAGAACAAGAGAGTATAAGGTGCTATATCTCTTTGATATACAAGTGAGGTCCAAAAATAGTACTCAACCCAATATCTTAGGGAACTAAGTAAGGAGGCTCAATCATGCCCTTCTTCATACAACTTGACCACCCAAGTACTAGAGAGTGGTCTCCCCAAGTAATATTCTTGGTGTACTATAAAAAGAAAATGGTCGAATAGATTATCTAAAGTTGGTTTTATTTATACTTAGGGGACTTCTGATATACCTAAAGGTACATGGAAGTGAGATTCCATATACACGTATTGTCTAATGTGTTAATACTCTAAGGGGTGCCAACGAGGTTACAAGGGTTTCCAACAAGGCAAGGTGAAACGATGTGTAGTTCCTGCATGTATTATTCCCCTACCACAATTTTTCTCGTTGAATGATAGATCATCGTGTTATTTAAAAACATTGGAACACATCTCTAATTTTTTTTTTATGAGCTTCCTAACCCAATAAAAATCTATTCAAATCACAAAAAAATAACTTGTGCAAGGTAGAGTTTGATAATGAAAATGCAGAATGTAATTTCTTAAATTGGCTATTATGACTCCAATTAAGAAATGACACACCTTCTCTGGATCTATTGACACTGCTGAAAATATTCCAATCAAAATTTATGCCAATTTTAGGTTACATACTTTTAAAACCCTAATTTTGGAGGTTATATAGATGGTTGACTTTTTTCCTGATATATCTTTGAAATTTGAACCCTTCTTAGTATAAAATTTTGACCTGTAGTACTCTGATATGACTTCTTAAACTGTTGAAAATTTCATATTCTAGACATTCACTTATAAAAAATTATAGTAGAAAAAAAATGACTTGTTTAAGACTAATTTTAGGATTAGTAAAAAAGTCCAACTTCCACAAGATATATCTCATAAATTATAATGATTCAAAATTTGAAATTTTTTCCACTTGTAATTCGCTATGTTTCCTCTGGATTATGAAAATTTTAGAGTTTGAAACTTCACTAAAAAGTTTTTATAGTGAAAATACAAATATGATTCATTTGAGACTAATTTAAAGACTAATCACAAACCCTAACTTCCATAGAAGATATCTCTGAAACTATAATGACCCATAACCTGCAATTTGACCAGACGTAATTCACTATATCTTAGTCTCCTAAATTTTTTTCTATTTGAATCATTCTAGAAAAAAATTTATAGCGAAAATGCCAAGATGTCTTAGTTGAAGGAGAGAAACCCTAGGGTTTCATGTTCTAAAACCAAATGTTATGAACCAACGCCTTGATAATGATAACAAATCAATGAATACCAATCTACTTCGAGAGGGAAACCTCATTTTACAATATATCCAATTCATAAGACAATATGAGATGCCTCTACAAATGATTCTCCTTTATTATAAATAAGAGATAACGTGAGAATGATGTAACATACCACTAAGCCTACCTAATCATAACTACTAAAATAATAATAATTGAGTGTTAGGGCCTTAAGGGTCTTAAAAAATGGCCTAGAGGTACTCTAAGTCATGTATCCTAGAATATCCATCCCAATACCCTTGCATATCTACCCATGCCATAAATGACCAACATGGTGCCAAATTAATGCCACCAAGGTGTTACATCCTTATTTGCCACTCTAGAGACACATGTAGGACCCATTTCTTCTTCATTAATGAGTCACACTCTTTTTCCTTAGATTTTAGTGATTTTTGAGGACAATCGTGTTTGAATTGCTTGATAGATCACGACCAATCACTATTTTTATAGTTGGCAACTCGTGACCGGTTGCTAGCTACAATGTTGTTGGCTCGTGACCGCCTCTGTATCCTTCCAGAATTGGTGAGTCATGAGGAGATAAATGTTGGGTTAGTTGTTTCTCTCATGATATGAGCTTGGGAACTCTCAATCTAGTCTAGTTTCACTAAGTTCTATAGATCTAGAAGCCTCTCCTAGCCTCCTCCACTAATCTATATAAGGAAGAGATTCCATGGGAAAGAGGAGGAATAATAATTTATAGGTACATGCTATAGGATTTTCAGAGGATCTCTTCCACAAGAAATCGGTCTTCATAGTAGGTTAATCTTTCTTGTGTGAGGTGTTGGGTATGTGTTATATTCTTTGCACGAGTAGTAGTGTCTGAGTGCCTGCGCTGGGCACGCAGGGGGTTAAGAGGGGGGGCCGCTAGGCCCCGCGCGGGGGTTCGGGGGCAGCGCCCCCGAATTTTTTTTTTTGGGCCGACATATTTTCGCCGGTTTCGGGCCGACATATTTTTGGGACGACATATTTCTGGGACCACATGATATTAGGTGGTTTTCGGCACATGGTTTTTTGCCGATGGTTTTCTATTTCCGGTTAAGGAATTAGGGTTTTGGACTAATCCAGGTCATTGGGTTAGGGTTTTGGATGCGGCTGGCTCCTATATGTATATTGTATTGTAAACAATGTAACACAATGTGTATGAATATAATATATGCTGGTTTTCCCGGTTTGGGTTTCCAGGTGAAAAATCTCTGTGTAATGTTTGTATTTGCCATTGTATCTTTTCTGTTCTTTTCTGAATATCGATTTGCAGTAGATATTGTACAAGGTTAGAATTTACATGAGGGATAGGGAAGAGAAAGATCAAGGGGCTTAGAAGGAATGCTTCATGACTCAAGGTATGATTATGTTGATGTATTCACCCTTTATTTGATTTATATATAGATCTATGTGGTTTTTCCCTTTCAATGCTTATGTATTCAATGATTAATACTTTCTTGTGTTAGATCTGATTTTTCCTTGAGTAGATCAGATTGGATCTAGAATAGATTTGTGATTTCCTAAATATTTTAAGAAGGTTTGAAGATTGGTATATATTGTCACTTGTGTGCAGGAAGTAGGTTATGGGAGCTGGAGCTAGATCTTCGAAGATGCATCAACTAGGATACGTAAGTACAATTGTCAATTTCAAGGTATGTCATTCTATCTTCTTGTTTGAATAGGAATGGATCTCGCAGATCTAGGGAAAATTATGTAGTGTTTTATTCTTTCGTCTATCTTGGATCAAGGGAAGATTCAAGGGAGGTCTTGCTTATCTATATGTAATATTAATCCACTAAAAAAGGGGGTAGTTAGCAAAGCTTTAAGAGAAATGACTATATTGAAATGGGTACTAAGAGGACGTGCCATGATCCACTGCCAAGGGTCTAGAGATACCATCTAGACACTACATATATCATCTAAGCATGCTACAATACAATACATGAGTACAAAAGGTCACACTTTTGGATGATCAATGATACAATAGTACAAAGCATTGTGTTTCCATAACTAATGATGGTACCCTGAGGTCTAACATAATCAAGATAGGCACAAAATTTGTTCATATGATAGGTCACATCCGATGAAAAAATATGAGGTACATGAAGTGAATCTAAGGTGTAACACTTCCAAATGCCATTGGGTGATGTTCTTGGGTTGAATGATGTTTTCTTGTTTCTTAGTTTGAATAAAAATATTCTAAGTTTGTTGTATGATGGATTTTTAGTATAGAGCTTCATTTGAAGGACAACAATGCACTATCGGTGATTGTAATCTAGAAAATTAAACATATTTGGTGAGAGGTGTGCAAGATGGTGGCCTTTACACGTTACTTACTTTGTGCATGTGTATATACCAGTGAGAAGTGGGGTGAGACTTCTATCCTTAAGGAGGCAAATGTAGAGCATGGATGATGAGATTCCATGGAGATAGGTTCAAAACTTGTTGTGGAATCAATGATTGATTTCAAGCTTGCAGTTGATGGGAGTGTTGAAGAGTAATGGGATAGTGTTGTTGGATTATCTAAAAAATAGGGAGTTGACCTTCATGCTCTAGTTACCAATGGGTTCTCTTAGAGAGAGGGGGTTGATAGTTTTGAGGGTTTTTCTTATGTTGTTATAGGTTTTGAGGTATATGGGTGAGATACCCATGTTTACAATTTGTTGGAGGCCCTATGTGGGTTGTTTGCAAGGAGTTTGGTATTTCATAATGGATGAGATTTGTGCAATTATTTATCATTTCCATTTTGATAGATCTGATCCACTTGTCTTGTTCTTAAATGAAGATGTGATGATTTTTGCAGGAGTCCCTAAACAACTCATTATGCAGGTTGTAAATATTTTGGCTCATAAAGTTGATATGCCAGATGTTTGAGTATGGTAGGTTGCTAATGACCTAGGGTAATTTTTCTTCATATTCATAGGTGTTCAAGTCTCTAACATAGGGGAGGTTCAATATTCTATGATAATATCTTGTTTTGTTGGATATAGTGAGACTTCCAAAGCTTACAAAATATACCTTCCAACACAATGAAAGATTGTGGTGAGATGAAATGTGAAATTGGATGGTGATGTATGCTCATCTTCTTTAGTGATTAAAGTGAGGAGGTTGTTGTTCTAGAGTATAATTTAGAGGTTAGCAAATAATAAAATCTAGGCATGGATGAGGAGATCTTGAATAAGGATGTGTACTCACCCTCTACCCTAACTTGTAGGAAGTTGGGAAGGATTTCTTAGACATTACATGATGCATATGAGTATGTAGGAGCACCCATATCTTTGGTGAGGGAGAGTATATCTCTTAGGAGATATGCTAACCATATTTCACTAGCTACTTCCATTTATGATCCTTCTATTTTTTTTGAGGAGATGAGGTCTAATTCCTTCATAGAGGAGAATGTTGTTTGAGTGAATTTATAGGAGCTAGTGGTTGATTTCGAGATTGTAGTAGGTTCATATTTGTAGATGGTAAGTTTGGTTGAGTTGTAGAGGGTGGAGACTAGTGTTTGTCAAAAAACTTTCTCATAAAGAAGGAGTGTTGTATTTAGGGGTTACTCTGAAATTTTTCACGCCATACTTGGAGGCGCTTCATGTGATGTGAGGTGCATGGTGTGATGGTTACTCTTGGTTGTACCATGATGGATATACACATTGGAGATATCTTACTCATGGATTTATTTTCCGTTTTTTTTATGATTATGTGGCACACTTACTTAGGAGGTTGGAGACCTATGTGGCTTAGAGACTTTCTTCATGCGGTGCACACTTTGGAGAGATTGGTTGTTTTTTGGGGAGGACAACCCACTTGGAAGAGTGTTGGGAATCTAGGAGGAGGGCGTTGAGCTCTAGGTGGCATGGAAACAATTGGAATCTTGTATGGAAGCTTGTGCTTGACTTGAGGACACTTGGGTTGATGAGTGATCATGTAGGTGTGGTGGACCTAGGGATACAAATGGATTTTGATGGATTGTTGGAGCATTGGATCATTGGAGGACTTTGGAGGAGGATCTTTGGACACTTCTTATGGAGGGTTCACCTTGGGACCATTGTTTGTTGCTCATACATACCTTGGAGCTTGACATATGCCACTTAGAGTTGGAATGCTTAGCATGTGGACCTAGCTAGTGTTTAGTTAGGTTTGTTATTATATATATGGTATATTTTATTATTATTTCCCTCTTTCACCTTTCATATAAATAAAGGGAGGAAAGAGTCTTTTCATATTTTATATCAATCACACGCTTGTGTTAGATATTTGAGAGGTAGAGAAAAGTTGTCTTTTTCATTGTATTTATTTATGTAATTTTCTTTCTTTGTATTGAATGTTAGGGTTCTTGAGGTGATTCAAGAGGAAGACTAGGGGTTTTCCCTAAGAAGATAGGGGAATATAGGGTTTTGGAGAAAACCCTAAAGGAGAAAAGGGAGAACTTGTTCTTGTAGTTGTCGTGAGAGAAGACTAGGGTTTTGTGACATTTGAAAACCCTAGTACTACTTGGAGTGATTGATGTGGAGAATATAGAGGGAGGCCATCTTGTACACCTGTGTGATGCAATTGTAGGTGCCAATGCGGATAAAGTGTTCTAGATATTCAAATTTTGTGTAGTTGTAGATTTGAATTTCAGCTTATGTTATCTTCATGGTTGAGTAGTTTGTAGTGTTGGTTATGCATGTCGATTAGACATAACATTGAAAATATTTTTTAAGTGATTTAAAAAACATATAGAAGCTAAAGTGACAAACTTACCAATGTAATAATATGTTATTATAAGTTATTTTCTAAAGTGACTGTGGGGGTGAAGCCCTGAAGTAATAGCCATGATATAAGTAGAGGAAAGGAGTGAGGAAACTTTGGAGAGGGTTCATTATGTCAAAATGACCCAAATTTCTCCTTGCTGAAATAATAAGCCTCATCCTGATCCCAAGGAGAAATGAGTTAATAAGAAAAGGACTGGTGGTTGAACAATCAACTACCCCAGTGAATGGAAGCATGGAGGGTCTAGCTGGGGAGACAGAAAACTGTCAGCCCGAAGTACCACAGAGGGAATTTTTTCCTACAGGCCTAGACTGGCCCTAGTTTCCTTCTGACAGAAGGAACAAGACATGTCCAAAAAATTCATGAGGAGCAGAAAGACATGCAAGAATACACGTGAAGGAATACAAGAAGGAGACACACCGAGGCGAATGCACGATCCATATATGCAGAAGAAAAGAGGAAGAGCGTGTGAGGCTGTCTAGCTCAGAAGAAGAACTCAAAGCTTGATAAGATGTTCTGGTTAATGGAGAGAACAAGAGAAAGGATCTCTGAGAATTTGTAGAAAACATGACATGAGGAGAAGATCATGAGCTTGATGCTGAGGGAGAATCTGATAAAAATCACAAAGGTTGTGATAGAGAGAGAGTCTATGAGGAATTGAAAGAGTTGTTATGACAGAGAGAGAGAGAGTCTTTGAGAAACTACAAAAGTTCCCTAGTGATATCATGGCTTGGCATGTGGGTGGCGAGAGTGATAAGAATTAATGCCTCTGAGCCTATGGTTGGGTGGAAAGGAGAACACCCACAATCAGTTGGTCGACGATCGAATGTAATAGATAAGTATTTTGTTTTCCCTGTGCACTTAGATTGAAATGCATGATTTGAATGTCTGTAATTGTGATTAATTGTGCTTCGTGTGAAATTAATGATTATAATGCCTAACTTCTCTTATGTAAGACATTGCATTTGTATGGGTGTAAGATGACAAGTTTTTCCTCCGAGATGGTTTGAAGATACCCCTCCATGTTTTAGAACTTAAGTTCTATGAATTGGAGGGCGTTCCCTTAAAACTGGTTGTCCAAGTGACCACGAGCTCATCCCATGGCCTTAATCCAAATATTAGCTAAGAGTTAAAGGGTTGAACCTCTGGAGCTTGACAAAGTTCCATAGGACCAGGTCCATGGAACTCTTCACTACACTAAAAAAGGAGCTAAGTGGTTCAGGACTCTGGAGAGAATGAGCACTGCATGTCCAAATGTGTCGAAGGCGACCTGCAGGACCGGTAATTGGACGGATGACTGATGAATCGTAGTCAGTTACCTGTAATCGTGGTATTTGTCCCCTTGCTAGACCCCAATCATCTTGTCAGTAGCGAAGTAACACAATCCATAGATCTAAGGGTATTTGAGATCTCCCTTTTCACTTGGATCTACGCCATGATAAGTCTGGCGTTGATCGTTTTGGGAGAACAAAGGCATTATAACACCAAAACCTTTGAATGTCATAGTTGCAAAGTCTTGTGGGCCGTCAATCTTCGGATCCTTCGGGATCCCACTCAGCCATCTGATCGTGGGGATGTATGTATCACACCGGGAGCATGTGGGGGTCTATGTGTCAAGTGATGGTGATTCTATGTGTGGTGGCTTTGTGGAAAAGAAAAGAGATGTCGATGACCTGAGGCATGTGCCATGTATCTTTCCAATGGGTTTCGGGTTGACAGGTGTCCCTCTAGGAGTGGCCTAATACTGAGACAAAGGGACCCCTGAGATAGATTTGTGAGTCATTGATCTCAGGACTCCATTGAGAACCCTTCCCAACCGTCTGATCCACAAGTGGAAGGATTCATGTGTAGCACTTTGGCGAAGTCCTAATCCAGGAGAAAATGAGTCTTAAGTGGGTAGAACCCTCAAATGCCGAACTCGTGAAGTGACAGAGACCATAGATTCAGGGACACTTAGGTATCTCCCATGACCATTAGATCTATATTGTGGTCAAACCGATGTTGACCACTCTGGGAGCAAAGAGGAAGTTACACTACGGAACCCCCAAATGTCAAAGTTACAAAGTAACATAGGCTGTAGATCTCTGGATCTACGTGGACACACCTCGGCCATGGGATCTAAGGGTCGTTGGAATTCTATCAGTCCAGAGTGACGTGGAAAAATGACATCACCCAGGGTGACGTGTATCCACATTCAACATTCCACGTGTCACCTTGATTTGTGCTTTTCTTAGATCTTATGTGCCCATTAGAACTGACACATGTGACCCATTGATGGGGCCATGTGTCATCTTCGCCTTGCTGCATGTCATCCCCCCTGGAACATACTCACTTGGCCTAATAGTGGGTGGAGTACTTGGGACCCACCTATCCTTGCCTCTGTATTTAATGCGCCATCGCGTGTAATGGTGGACCCTTCAGGGGTCTAGGAATTCAGAACTTCGAGGCTTTGGGGTGTAGTATTTTAGATAAGCTGAAAGGGCTGAAGACCGAAGCCACATGGAAATAATTCAGGACCCTTTGGGAGTTCGATATTTTAGGACTCTGGAGGATATGCACGTAGAAAGAAAAATGGGCGTTCAACGTCGAAGTACCGAACGATGAATTCCCATAACCTTGTATGTTAAACGAGGGAAAAGTCTCATTGATGGATTTAATAGTGGATGGATTTCCACCATAGGTGTAGGAGTCCTAGGAAGCTCCGGGACTTCAGGGAAAATTGGGATAGTATGAATGATATGGACCCATGTGGGTTCCATGTGGCATTTTACCAGTGAGGCTCGCAAAACTTCGGAAGGGCATAACTTCCAATCCAAAGCTTAGATTTGAGCATGACGATAGTGGTTGGAAAGCTCTTGAAGAGACGAATTTGAAGGAGGCCTCAAGAAGAGGATTCAAGATTATGGAGGAAATCAAAATTTTGATGCCCCATCCCTAAAAAGGTATTTAAGGGGTTGGGTGCGTTACAAATTGGTATCGGAGCATGGAAACAACACTTGGCCTGCTTGGGCTCACAAAATAGTCAAGTGATTTTTTTCTTAGAAACAATTAAGGTTGAGGGAATACTACCCTACCCTATCTAGCAGAGCATGATTCAGAAATAGGCCTGGATGGGTCGGAGAATAATCATAAGACTAGTTTACCAAGGCTAAAATGAACCTACTAAGAATATCACTTTCGTATGGAAATTATCTTCATAAGTGCATTCAGGAGAAGGATGTAGATTAAAATTCAGTTTGGATTTTAACCAAATAGATTGAATCATGCGAGTTTGTGGCAAGGGAAGGCTATCATTTCTTTTGGGAAATGATATCCAATCCTACAAGAGTGGGATTATGCTAATGGCCACTAATAACAAGACTTGGATGTGAATGGATTAAAAGGATCCGTAGCAGTAACAATTATTGTTTTAATGAAGGATTAAAACTTGTATATGTGTATGATATTTCACGATAAGATGATTGATGGAAGTGGTAAGGTCAATTTACTTGACCTATAATGAATGGAAATTTTTGTTGGACTAACCCAGTAAGCAAGTAAAAATGAACCCTATAGATTGAGAACAACCTTCATGAAGGTAGAAGTGAAGTGACAAGAGCAAGTTCAAAAGCTCATGGTTGTGCTAGGGGAGTGCGTATCCATATTAACTTAATGATATGTCTATGCAAGAGGAATGAGTTTGGTGACCATTCTTTGAAGATGGAGAGCATATTCAACTCTCAAGTTTCAAAGGAAACTGAGAAACAAATTTTGTTTCTGGGTACAAGAATTGTTGGGCAATGTTTTTCTAATCAAGTTGATAAACATAGCTGTAGAAATATGGAGTGATTGAGTGAGAAATCACAGAAGCCTCCCTTTCTTGGTGGATAGGAAACTAATCTTACAGAATTCCTATGGGAGGAGGAGAGTGACCTCTACCCCTGGCTGTTGCTGAACAAGAGAAAGAGTTATAGGTGTAATGGTTAAGGATGATCTACATTTGTAGCCTATCTTATGTTTTTAATGAGAGTAGACAGAAACAACTAGAACCTCTACAAAAATTTAAAAAGAAAGAGATGGACCCTCTTCCCAAGACTGATTATGATCTAAATATACTATGGAGTTATGTATTAAAATACTTAGTAAGTAACATACTTCAAAATTGTATTTGGGCTTTCAGGAAATAGTCCAAATGTTATTAAACATTAAAATTTATTATAAATGCGGTAAAATGGTTAATTAAATGTTGATCCTGAATGTGGTAAAGAAAGTGTTGGGGAACTTCTAGATGCCCAATGGGTCATATTGACATCTTGTGGTGGATAGTAGCCATATAGATATGGTTTGGATTGTAGTGAGGGGAATCTAGAAAATGAATTCCTTGATCGAAAGGTATGTTGATCAAGACTAATTGGAAGCTAGATTGGTTGTTTTGTTACCTTGGGAATGGTTATAATTTCCCAGACTGTATTTATGAGTTGGGAAATGTTTTTATGGAAGTTGAGGCAAGCATTTTCTTTTGCTAGTTGTTATCGTGTAGAAAGGGAAACAATTATGACTATGTCTGTTAAAATGCCAGGTGGATATCATGTCAATGACTGCAAGACAAGTTCTCAATCGAGAGGGAAGCTCAATGTTGAGTATCTCTATGGAAATTGTCATGAGAATGGAAGTTAGATCCTTGGGAGAAGGATCTGGAAGTTTGATATGTCCATGAAGGACATGGAAAGGGTGTAAGAAATGATCTTGCATGATGAATGTTTAGCTATGTATGTATATGCTTGAGTGCATGAATTTGATGCATTGTGAGGTTTCTTGATATGAAGACTGATATTAAGGCCAAATAGAGATGAATGAATGATATTAAATGTGCAAGTGATGAACATATATGATGAAAGAGTAAATGAGAAAGGATGCTTTGTTGTCATAATAAAAGGAAACATTATTATGCCTTTGAGGACCGCATGAGAACAATTGTGAACAATCATGAGTTAAATGATTTTAATGAAAATATGTATGCGAGAAGAAAAATTTACCTATGGTAGATACACATAGGATTATGATTATGCATGTGGTTAAGTGCATCATAGATGTAAGTTAAAAAAACAAGGAAATGTGTGGATAAATAATATGGAGGCATAACAAAGATGCATGTTTATATTTCTTATGGAATATTTGGTAAACAACTGAAGGTAACTCAAGGTTAAGGCTATCGTAGATAGTAAAGGATATGAAATAAGGAAGTTTCATGTTGAAGGAGTTCCATGTGGAGGAACCGTGTGAAGACTCTGTCAGGAGAACATAGTTACAACCTTAATGACTGTTGAGAATTGAGCAGTGGGATATATATATATATATATATATCCAGGATTACATTTTAAAACATCATGCATGAATGGAATACTAACAAATGAATGTTCACCATTCTGATAATTGAATGGTAATGTGCAAAATGCACAGGTTCATGATTCATTATGAACAAAATTTTTTCTATTAAAGCATGCTGATGTATCTAAAAGGTTAGGGTGATCCTAACCAAGGATTCTCAAGAAAAAGAGTAGGAATATCCCAACAAGGAGTAAATTGCAGAAACAAAAAAGGGAAAAGGGGTAATACTTTTCTCACTTAAAAAACTATGAATTTCTTACAAAGTTGTAGGTCTTAAAATAGAAATTGTGGGAGAAAGTACAAATGGAAAGAGGGAGAATGAATAAATAAGAATATTTAAATGAATGGGCTTGGTTAAGCCATGATAAGTAAAGGTCGTGAGGCCTTGGAAAATAACTCAGTTGGACTGAAAGTCCAGGGTTGTGTAGAAGGAGTTGGATGAGGGAAGAGTTCCTTAACCCCTTCCTTGTTGGTTTTTATTTATCGGGTACGAGAGATTGATTTAATAATAAAATTAAATGTTTTGACATCATAGTGATGATGATTGTATGACTATAGAAACAATTGAGAATTGTTTGTGTTTCACTCATGGAAACAACAAAGATAATGCGATGAAGTGCATAAAGATGTGCTAGGACATATCTGAAAAATATTTTATTGATTTGAAGGCTATGATACAATCATTTTTATCTACATGACGACTAATATATTTGTGGTGTATGTCATGTGTAGAAATAAATTGGAGCTATTGAGAAAGATAGGTTCCAATGATGGACAACCTCAAACAGAGGACGACTATGAGAAGGTTGTCGTTAAAATATTGTTGACGTGACTTTAAAAGTCCCCATAGAGCACCACTGATGGGGTAATATCAGAGAGGGTGCTAGCATTGAGAGCATGTATACAAATGTTCATACCTATGTGTCACAAGGTATAAAGGAATTTGGTAGGAAACCCTTCTGAAAATATTTCATTATCTTAAAGGCATGCAAATAAATTTTGAGTGGTTGTTGTATGCCATTGATACCCAATTAGGGTATGATTTAGGAAAAGAAATCAAATAATAGAGAGAGGAATTCTATACCAGCCAAAGATGAGTTATAATCCTTGCAAGAAAATGTAGGAGTAAAGAGTACCATGGGTACAATAACCAATCTAGGGAGATTGGGAATAAAGGTTCTCATAGTTAGCACATTGCATGGAATGCACTAAGGAAATGCATGTTTACATGAGAAGGCAGGAAATGGATTTCCATCAAGGAAGGAGGACCTTTCACTACTCCAATTGAATTTTGTGGTTGATAAAGAAAGGAAAATTTGGGTGGTCATGAGTGTTAGCACCTTGGTTACTACTGAAGGAAGAATGCTTGGGTGCATTGAAGGGAAAATTTTAGTTTCATATGTATTGATTTGGGATCGTGATCGTCCTATAGCAGGAAGCACACTCATGCTACAATAATGAACAAGAATGATTAAAACTTATGGTGAAGAGGTTGGTTGAGCTCCAACACACCCTGACAAGGTGCTTTCCATGAGTGTGGAAAACTTAAAACCAATGTAAGGGTACATTGGGTATGGATGTGTCCATGGAGATTAACACACTAATTAAAGTCATTTGATATTTGAATTGCAATTAGAAAAATTTGGTATGTAGAAATGATGCATATGTAAATAATGATATTTCCTTTTGTGTTGTACCCTTGAATAGGTGAGAATGACTTGGATTGTTAGTATGCATTGTTTGAAAATATAATGTGCATGAAAAATAACAATTTGTTTGGCTGAGGAATGTTGAAATTCCAGGAAGAAAGGGGTCTTGAATATGGCAGTGTTGTAAGCCCATAAGGAAGACCAATTTCCTACTGAGCTAAACTACCATGGGAAGGAAGGTACCATACTAGAAAATATGGTTCTTGTGTGGAGCAGATCTGAAAATAAAAGTGGAATGTGGAAATATGTGGGTAACATATTTGCAAGAAAATTTTGAATTTGAAATTGATGACAATATCTCATAATTTCTATATATTTGTGATACAGGTGAGACAAAAAAAAGGATCTGTCTAGGAAGGACAAGTGAAGGTTGTCAAGATGAAAAGCATGAAAAAGGATACTATTGAGATAGGAGAATCTTGTGGTAATCCATGATATCCCTAGGATATGTTGTGATGTGGAAACACAAGCCGGAGGGTTTCCTCGGCTGAGCAAGTCTGAGGGATTCCTAGACTATAAGGCTCAATGAAGTCTTTAGAAATATTCTTGTGTGAGAAATCCTTGGCAAGGAAAGATGGATCTCTCGAGGGACTATATAGCAGAGAAGGGGATGCCTGAGCCTAGAGGGTGAGTGACCACAAGGAAGATGAGACTTTGATAATTATTATAAACTATTGATTGGGATCATGCACACAATGGGTATGTCCAGGAAAAATAGTGAGCTAAGATAACAAGATAGCCATGTGGATGCAAATCCACGAACTACATAGATAAGTATTGTGCTAGCTTTTGAAAATTTTCCTCTTGAATTTTTCACAACAATAGAATTTTTCCACATGAAATTGTGATTAATATGCTTGTTGTCCAATATTATTGAAGGCAGGTGACAAAGGCCAAGAGTCTGGAAAGGACTTGATTAAGAAAGACGATCAATATTTCTGAAGCAAATGAATGACAAAGGCATGACATGCATTACTAAGAAATAACATCGAGGAAAATGCTCCTTTTAAGGGGGAGGGGATTGTAACACCCCTGTTTCCCCACCTTGTAATTAATCATTAATTATGATTACCATGCTATGGAATGTGTATAATGTAAGTGTATTTTTTTGTATATTTCCAATGACTGATTGTGGGGGTGAAGCCTTGAAGTACTGGCCATGATATCACTAGAGGAAAATAGTGAGGAAACTATGGAGAGGTTTCATTATGTCAAAATGACCCAAATTTCTCCTTACCGAAATAATAAGCCTCATCCTGATCCCAAGGAGAAAGAAGTTAATAAGAAAAGGAATGGTGGTTGAACAATCAACTACCCCAACGAATGGAAGCATGGAGGGTCTGGCTAGGGAGACAAAAAACTGTCATCCCAAAGTACCATAGAGGGTAGTTTTTCCTGCAGGCCCAGACTAACTTGAGTTTCCTTCTGATGGAAGGAATGGGACAGGTCCAAAACCTTACCGAGGAGGAGAAATACATGCAATAATACATGCAAAGGAAGACAAGAAGGAGATACACTGAGGGAAATGTGTGACCTAGATATGAAGAAGAAAATAAGAAGAGTGCGTGAGGCACTTCAGCTGAGAAGAAGAACTGGAAGCTTGATAAGTTGTTCTAGTTACTGGAGATAAAAAGAGAAAGGATATCTGATAATTTGCACAAAACATGACCTGAGCACAATATCACGAGCTTGATGCTGAGGGAGCATCTGATAAACCTCACAGAGGCTGTGTGTGTGTGTGTGAGAGAGAGAGAGAGACTCTGAGGAATTGCAAGAGTTATTGTGACAAAGAGAGAGAGTCTCTGAGAAACTGCAAAAGTTCCCTAGTGATATCATGGATTGAAACGGGGGTGGACAGAGTGCTAAGAATGAATGCATTTGAGCCTATTGTTGGGTGGAAAGGAGAACACCCATAGTCAGTTGGTCGGCGATCGAATGTAATAGATAAGTATTTCATTTTCCTTGTGCACTTGGATTGAAATGCATGATTTGAATGTCTGTAATTGTGCTTCACATGAAATTAATGATTATAATTCATAACTTCTCTTCTGTAAGCCGTTTCATTTGTATGGGTGTAAGATGAAAAGTTTTTCCTTTAGGATGGTTCGAAAATACCCCTCCCTGTTTTAGAACTTAATTTCTGTGAATTGGAGGGAGTTCCCTTCAAACTGGTTGTCCAAGTGACCACGAGATCATCCCATGGCATTAATCCAAATCTTGGCTAAGAGTTAAAGGGTTTAACCTCTGGAGCTTGACAAAGTTCCATAGGAGCAGGTCCATGGAACACTTTGCTACACTAAAAAAGGAGCGAAGTGGTTCGAGACTTTGGGTGTCCAGACTTCGGAGAAAATGGACACTGCACATCTAAATGTGTTGAAGGCGACCTGTAGGACCGATAACTGGATGGATGACCGACGACTAGAAATCAATTACTCGTAATCGTGGTATTTGTCCCCTTTCTAAACCCCAATCATCTTCTCGGTCACGATGTAATGCGAGGTGTAGATCTGAGGGTATTCAGGATATCCCCTGATAGTTGGATCTATGTCATGGTTAGTCTGGTGTTGACCATTTTGGGAGAACAAAGGAGTTATAACATCAAAATCTATGAATGTTGGATTTGTGAAGTATTATGGGTCGTCGATATTTGGATCCTTTGAGATCCCTCTCATTCGTCTGATCATGGGGGTGCATGTATCACGTAGGGAGAATGTGGGGGTCCATGTGTTGAGGGACGATAATGCCATTTGTGGCAGAGAAAAGAGATGTCGATGACCTGAGGCATGTGCCACATATCTTTCCAACGGGTTTCAGGTTGACATGTGTCCCTCTAGGAGTGGCCTAATACTGATACCAAGGGATCCTTGAGCTAGAGTTGTGAGCCTTTTATCTGGGGACTCCATTGATAACCCCTCCCAACCATTCGATCCATGAGTGGAAGGATTTGTGTGTAGCACTTCGGCGAAGTCCTACTCCAAGATAAAAGGAGTATTAAGCGGGTAGAACCCTCGAATGTAGAACTCATGAAGTGAAACAGATCGTAGATTTGAGGACTATTTAGGATGTCCCATGACCATTAGATATAGACCATGGTTATCCTAATGCTGACCACTTTGGGAGAAAAGAGGAAGTTACACGGTGGAACCCCTGAACGCCAAATTTATGAAGTAACGAAGGCCGTATATTTTGGCATCTACGTGGACACACCTGGACCATGGGATCTAAGGGACGTTGGAAGGCTGTCAGTATGGAGTGACATGGCATGCTGATGTCACCCATGGTGATGTGGACCCATGTTCAACGTGACACGTCACCTTGATTCATTCTTTTTGTAGACCCTATGTGCCCATTAGAACGTGACACATGTTACCCATTGATGGGGTCACGTGTCATATTCGCCTTGCCACGTGTCATGCCCCTTGGCACATACTCTCTTGGCCTAATAGAAGGTGGAGTAATCGGGACCCACCTGTCCTTTCCTCTATATTTAATGTGCCATCGCATGTAAGGGTGGACCCTTCGGGAGTCCAGGAATTCAAAACTTCATGGGTTTGGGGTGTAGTATTTTAGATAAGCCAAAAAGGCCAAAGACCAGAGCCACGTGGCGAGAATTTGGAACCCTTCAAGATTTCAGGATTTTGGGACTCCGAAGGATATGCACATAGAAAGAAAAAGGGGTGTTCAACGTCGAAGTACTGAATGCCAGATTCCCGTAACCCTCTACGTTAAATGAGGACGAAGTCCCATCAGTGGATTTAACGGTGGATGGATTTCCACCATAGATGTAGGAGCGCTAGAAAGATCCAAGAATTCAAGGAACCTTGTGTTGATTTTTCAATAAGCTAGGTTAAGCATGAAGTTCATTCCATTTTAGTATTTAACTTAACCATAGACAATAATGTTGCAGCAACCAAGATCATAAGAAGAAACACGATGCACAATAACACAAGAAGTATCCTGGGAAACCCTTCTCAACATGGGAAGAAAACCCAACCAAATCCTTTGCTATATTCTTCAAGAGAAAGACTTTCACCACCAAGAAATACCTAGCACACAAGAGGGTTCTCAAACCCTAGAAGACTAGTGCCCAAGAGAGGTGTGCACTTTTCCCAAGTAAACATACTTGCTGAAATTTCCAAACTCACATGAAGGACATGATTCCATAATGGAAAATATTTCTTTACTTATATTAGACTTGTCCTATCAACAAAAACGTCTATTGGCTCAACAGGGATGACCTCACTATGTCACAATATAATAATAATAATAATAATTATTATTATAATTAATATTAATGAGATTAATTATCTTTTACATTTATTATTAATCACATTAAGGTGGGTCCGACCTGTACCCTTTACATAACAATTAGGGTTACAGGCAGGTTTGACTCTTGAAAAATATATAGCAAAGGATTTGATACACCCACTAGTGCTCATCCACTAGGGGCACATCCATAGGGATGTCATAGCTCTGGTTCACTGCATTACATAGAAGAACTAGATCTTCACACGTTCACCTATGCTCATCCACAAACACATCCACTCTACATATCTTCTTTCTCACTGCCTCACACAGGAGAATCATTTGGAGTCTTCTCGTCAACTCTGTTGCTCAGAGGAGGCTAATACATCATCTTCATTTCTGTTCACATGATAATGCACCCAACACTTTGGGATTTCACACGTTCACCTTATGCTTAGTCACATACATGTCTAACTCAACATATCTCCTTTCCCACTAGATAATAATCTCGAGTTCTTCTCAACTCTTTGAATGGAGGAGGTCATCTCTACGTTCCTAGCTCTGTCTCAGGCCGGAACCATGTACCTTTTTTAGGGGCTTTCTCTCAGGCTTGTAAGATGAGAGAAAGACTCACATAGCTGCAATGATCAACACCTCACAAGTTTATAAGCTAGAGAATGTCTCACATAGTTGCAATCATCAACACTCCCTCTTAGCTAGGGAGGCATTTTCCACCAGGCCAAGTCTCTCACGAAAATACTCGAACTTTGTCTTGGCAAGTGGTTTAGTGAAGATATTTTCAATCTGTTCATGAGTAGAAAGATACTGAACATGTATTGTCTTTCTCTGCACCATGTCTCTGATATAGTGATAGTTGATTTCAATGTGTTTCGATTTGTCATGAAACACTGGATTCTCAGAGAGATTTACATAGCTCTAGTTTTCACAATGAATAGTCGTTGGATCCATCTCATGATAGAACAAGTCAGTCAAAATTTTGCGAAGACATACTGCTTCTCGAACTTCCACACTTAGTGCAATGTACTCTGCCTCTGCTATACTTAAAGCTACAGATCCTTGTTTTCTGCTACACCAGGAAACCATGGTTGATCCTAAGGTGAAGCAAAAACCTAAGGTTCACTTCCTGCCCAATCTGCATCGACATATCCTTACAATCTTAAGTCCACATTGGTTGCATATCTCAGGCCATAACCAATTGTACCTTGTAAGTATCTCAATACGTGTTTTGCAGCTATCCAATGTGTATGTTTTGGTTAACTCATAAATTGGCTAAGCACATTCACTGCATAGAAAATGTCTGGTCTGGTATTAACCAGATACATCAAAGATCCAATAAGCTATCGATATAAATGTGGATCTATGTCTCCTGAATCAGTGTCACTCATTTTCTTTAAAACCATTACCATTGGAGTAGGCATGGATTTACAATATATCATTCTGAACCTTTTCAGTATCTCCATAGTATATTTTCCTTGACTTAGGAAAATCTTATCTGATCTCTTCCATACTTCTAGTCCCAAGAAATAATGCATTAGGCCCAAATCCTTCATTTCAAATTTGGCAGTTAATTCTTGCTTGCATTCAACAATGAGTCTCTCTGAACCTGCGAGGAAAATATCATCCACATATAAGACCAAAATCAGACACTCATTTCCATCAATATGATAATACAATATTGGATAAGCTGCACTTTTGTTGAAGCCCAAACTCATCAGACATCCATCCATTTTCTCGTACCAAGAACGTGGTGCTTATTTTATTCCATATAGGGCTTTCTTCAACCTAGATAGATGAGATTTTTTGTTGTGAATAACGAAACCTTCTGGCTTCTCAATATAAAATTCTTCCTTAATTTCACCATTGAGAAATGTTGTTTTTACATCCATCTGATGTAGCTTCCAACCCATGGAAGCAACTAGTGCAATGATAGATCAGATGGAGGTATATCTGGCTACAGGTGCAAAAGTCTCATCATAGTCGACTCCCTCTATTTGTGAGAACCCTCTAACCACAAATCTTGCTTTATATTTTTCAATGCTTCCATTAGCAACATGTTTGATTTTGTAAATCCATTTGGAGGTCACTACGGATTTCCCCTCTGGTCTTGGAACAAAATCCCATACATTATTTTTTAATATAGATTAGTATTCTTCAGTCATGGTATCTTTCCATACTTGTTCACCCGAAGCTTCTCCATGACAAGTTGGCTCTGAGTCAATAATGTGGGTCATGGATGAAAGGTAGCTTGAGAATCTCTTTGGTCTCTTGCTTTCTCTGGTTGCTCCTTGTGGAGATTTATGCCCTTCTGCTTCTTCTAAAGTTTGTCGAGCCCAAGCAGGTCTTTTATGTCCAAATCTGATGTCTTTGGGTATGTTTCTTGGGGAAACTGAATCTTCTAGAGAAATTGGATCAACTGGAGCTATTGTCTCATCTGGAATAGTATCTGTCTCCCTCTGAACTGCCGAAGGAGGAGGAGGTATTGTTTCACTATCGATTTCCATCTGAGCTTCTCTGGATTTTTGGAAGGCTACTTCTTCAAAAGTAACATCTTTTCTTAGTTCAATTTGTCTTTGACCTGGGATGTAGATTCGATATCCCTTTGATGATTCACTGTATCCTACAAATGTACCCTTTCTTCTTGAAGGTTCTAGTTTGGATCTCTTCTCTTTGGGTACATGAAGGTACACTAGGCATCCAAATATTTTGAAGTGTCCGATCTCAGGATTCACTTTGGTGAATGCTTCTTCTGGAGTAATATTCTTCAAGATCTGATGAGGACTACGGTTTTGAACATATACTGCTGTCATACAATCTTCTGCCCATAGAGTCATAGGTAGACTCAGATCATGTATCATTGCTTTAGTTGTCTCAATGATAGTTATGTTTTTCCTTTCAACAACCCCATTTTTTGGGGGGTTGTAAGGAACTGTG
Source organism: Picea engelmannii (assembly GCA_009831015.1). Taxonomy (NCBI): domain Eukaryota; kingdom Viridiplantae; phylum Streptophyta; class Pinopsida; order Pinales; family Pinaceae; genus Picea; species Picea engelmannii. Next base: position 56,885 of record ML786605.1, on the reverse strand, counting down.
AACTCCCTCTTAATTCCCACTTCAATACAAAAATTGTTAAATTCTTTTGAGGTGTATTCTCCTCCATTGTCTGATCTCAATATTTTGATTTTTCTTCCGGTCAGGTTTTCAACCTGAGCTTTGAATTCTTGAAACATGGTAAGGACTCCATCCTTGTTTTTCAGAAAGTAAATCCAAGTTTTCCTGGAGTGATCATCTATGAAGAGTACATAGTATAAGTACCCATTTAAGGATGCAACAATCATCGACCCACATACATATGAATATATTAAGTCCAAGATTTCCTTGGATCTGTTGTCACTGCTAGGAAAGGGTCCTTTAACATTTTTGCCAAGGGAAAAACCTTTTCAAACACCTTTATGTTGAATTTGTATCTCTGGTAGACCTGTTACCATTTTACCTAGAGCTGGAAGATCTATATAATGAATGTGAGAAAGTTTTCTATGCCATAACTCACTCAAGTTGATAGTGTCATGTAGTACAGATTGAACATGTTTGATGGTCAACTTGTACAAGTTGTCTTCTCGGATACCAATTACTTTAGAAGATATTATATGAGAGTCTTTGTGCCATGCAATAACTCTTCCTTCTGAGAAAGTGATTTTGTAACCTTTGTCTTCCAAGGCCGAAATAGAGACAAGGTTTCTCTTCATTTTGGGTACATATAATACTTCTTCTAGTTTAAGTTGCATACTTGAATCTAGTTGGAAAGTAAAATTTCCAACTCATGTTACATTATATTTGGTGGAATCTCCAAGAACAACATGCAGATGTGTCTCTTTCTCAATGAAATGTGTTAGATGATTTCTAAGGTCAGTCATGTGCCTGGAGGCACCACTGTCAATTAGCCAAGTTTTGTCATTGATAGGAACCATACCTGAGAGTGCTGAGATGTTCATGTCTTCATTTATTTGGAGTGTTGTCTTCCTAGAACTGATCTTGATTCCCATCATGATTTTTCTCATCTTCACAAACCCTTGTCAACTAGGCTAGAAAACCTAACGACTAGGATAGGATATCACTTTTAGGTTTTATTGGGCTTATAAATGCCAACAATATGCCTTGATAAATATGATATCCCTGGTAAGATGAAGAGCTTCTTTAAGAATTTCGTAGAATTACAATTCAGAATTTTTTGCAGAATTTTGGCGAAACCCTAGAAACCCTTAGAGCCAAAAATTTGAAATGCCCGGAAATGTAATCTGATACTTGCTGGAGGTGCATTGAAAGAGGTTGTACCCTTATATGTCTTTTTTATCCCAAGCGTCCAAGTTTTGAGTGGTGAAATCTCTCAGAAAAGGAAGTCGTACATAATTTATGGAAACCCTAGGAGGGTCGTAGAGTTTCTGCAGATGTGTGAGAGAAAGGATGGAAAATGCTTGTGCAATGGGATCTTCAAGAACTATGCTCTGATACCATGCTTATTTTTCAATAATCTAGGTTAAGCATGAAGTTCATTCCATTTTAGCATTTAACTTTACCATAGAAAATAATGTTCTAGCAACCAAGATCACAAGAAGAAACACCATGCACAAGAACACAAGAAGTATCCTGTGAAACCCTTCTCAGCAAGGGAAGAAAACCCAGCCAAATCCTTTTCTATATTCTTCAATAGAAATACCTTCACCACCAAGAAATACCTAGCACACAAGAGGGTGCTCAAACCCTAGAAGACTAGTGCCCAAGAGAGGTGCACACTTTTCCCAAGTAAATGTACTTGCTGAAATTTCCAAACTCACATGAAGAATATGATTCCACAATGGAAAATATTCCTTTACTTATATTAGACTTTTCCTATCAACATAAGTGTCTATTGTCTCAATAGGGCCGACCTCACTAAGTCACGATATAATAATAATAATAATAATTATTATAATTAATATTAACGAGATTAATTATCTTTTACATTTATTATTAATCACATTAAGGTGGGGATGACCTGTACCCTTTACATAAAAATTAGGGTTACATATAGGTTTGACTCTTGAACAATATATAGTAAAGGATCTGATACACCCACTAGTGCTCATCCACTAGGGCCACATCCATAGGGATGTCATAGCTCTGGTTCACTGCATTACACAAAAGAACCAGATCTTCACATGTTCACATGTGCTCGTCCACTCTACAGATATTCTTTCCCACTGCCTCACACAAGAGAATCATCCAGAGTCTTCTCGTCAACTCTACTGCTTAGAGGAGGCTAATACATCATCTTCATTTCTGTTCACATGATGATGCACCCAACACTTTGGGATTTCACATGTTCACCTTGTGCTTAGCCATAGGCATGTCTAACTTAACAGATCACCTTTCCCACTGGATAATCATCTGGAGTTCTTCTCAACTCTCTGAATGGAGGAGGTCATCTCTACGTTCCTAGCTCTATCTCAGGCAGGAACCGTGTACCCTTCTTAGGGGCTTTCTTTTAGGTTTGTAAGCTAAGAGAAAGACTCACACAGCTGCAATGATCCACACCTCACAGGTTTGTAAGATGGATAATCTATCACATAACTGCAATCATCAACATCTTGGGATAGTACAATTGAGACGGACCCACATGGCCTTTGACCAATGAGGCTCGCAAAACTTCGGAAGGGCATAGATTTCAATCCAGAGCTCAGATTTGAGCATGGAGATAGTGGTTGAAAATATATTGATGAGCAGAAGGTGATGGATACCTGGAGAAGAGGAGTCAAGATGATGGAGGAAAGCAAAATTTTGATGCCCCATCCCTAAATAGGTATTTAAGGGATTGGGTGTGTTACACAAAATGAGGTCCGTAAAGGCAAAGTAAGTCTTTAAAAGCATGAAAAAATCTAGAATAAAAATAAATGGAGTAAATATGAGGTTCTTGACCTTGGGAGAAACTTAGGAGTGCTCCAAAAGGCTATTGAACATTTCTACAGGATGCCTACTGTGACTAGCTAGTTAGTGATAATCTTGACATAAGATGGGATTAATCAGGCAAATCTATATTAAACCTCAAAAGAGAATAAAATACTATCTGACATGCATGAAAACTACATAAATTGTAATAGGGTCCTTGATCCCTCTTGGATGGGCCCTACCCAAGAAGCACAAGGAGCCTAAAGGAAACTTTAATGGACTGAAAACAAAACCATGTTTATTTCATAAATATTAGTAGTACATCAAGATCAGGAATGCTCTAAGTTCTTCAAAAAAGTCTTCACAAAATATCCATACAATTCTTCCTCCAAAAATTCTACTTCTATGTTCCCCTCTCTTAGACTAGAGGTATATATATATATATATATATATATATATATATATATATATATATATATATATAGCTAGAGAGTTTGACCTCTCTTCCCTCAATCAAGGAGGGGAATAAGTAAATGAGGGATATCATCCCTTTACACCTATATATTTGACTGCTACTGATCAAAAGTGGTCATTAATGCACAAAGAGAATTATTGGAGGTAGGCATGAACAATTTCCCTTGATCTTTGGCTGGAGGCTCCTTGAGGGTGACAAAATCCCCTATTTCTAGGATGTTGGTGCCTTTGACTCCTGTAGTTAGAACTGGTTGGTGGAATACACATCTTTTGACAAAAACATTAGAGAAAGAAGCTGCATTATACACAAAAATCCACCTCAACATACATTCATTAAGAAACATGAAAAATACCTATGACTTACTATTAAAGATGGTCAATAAGATAATATTAAGTCATTTTATAGTGGAAAAATGTGTCAAAGATGAGCTGTTGGAATGGACAATAATGGGGCTCATCAATAAGCACTCCCTAGAGCTTCTATAGTGGCATAAAAAGGTAGTTACAAAAACAAAATTTGCACTACCAAGCTTAGAAAGAATAACATATATTCATTAATCTTCCTTACGATATATTTTTCATTCTATACATAAAATTTTAATTGTTTTCAACTTAGATAAATGATCTTTAGTGCAAGGAAAATATTTTGGACTTAAGTTCATTAAGTGATTCTCAAACTGGTGGGCTCGAATAATATTATTTTTACTAAACACAGTTTCAAGTTTTGCCCAAGCATCATTAGGGTCATCAATTACTTGAAGGTGAAATATTAAATCAGGAGAGATGGACATTCCAATCAGTCCATGAGTTTCGTCGTTCTTATTGACACATTTGAATTTATTTTCATAATCAATGGGTTCTATTTCTTTCGCTAAGGTACTCCAGTACAATCCTTTACTTCTTAATAAATAATCCATATGGGATTTCCATTGGAAGTAGTTGGTGCTAGTAAACAAAATATCACTGGGAGAAGCCATATTAAATATGCAAAGAATATGGATTTAAAAACTGAAACTGATGGTCTCGACGAAAATCTCTCGAAAAAATAGGTTGTTTAAAAAAAACTGAAACCAGACTTTGGATGTGAAAGTTAATCCCTTTTGAAAAAAAAATAAATGGTAACCAAAGAGCCACGTGGCAAGTAGAAGTTAGTCCACGTAGTGATACACCTCCTAATAACGTCACTTTTACAAATAATTTTCTTATGAAGTGACCCACTTTTATAAAATAAGCGAGGATAACTTTTACAATGAAGTTACTTTATAACTTAAAATAAAATATCAAAGCTAGTTATAGTGAATCAATTTTATAATTTATGTAAAATACACTTTACAATGGATGCAATGAATTTTTTCAAGAAAAGTAACAAAAAAAAGACTTGAACTCAAGACCTTTTACTTAATAAAACAATTTTTAACCAAGTGAACTAATGCAAACGATATTATATTGTTTAGAAGGAGGATTGCGGGTGTTGTTGTTGTTGTTTTTGTTTTAGAAGGTGTGCTCATAAAAAACTCTTTTCACATAAGAAACAAATTTCTCTTCTAGATGGAAACAAGGGTTAGATCATACTTAGCTTGTCCAATAATGAAAAATTCTTTAATCTCATAGAGTTTTACGATTTGTCCAGCCCAATTTCACAACTAAACTCATGAGAATTAGTTTTTAAATTAACAATGTTGATTTTCTTCTTTAAGCTAGTTATAACATAAATCTACTTTTAATATTCTAAGCTAGGGTTAAGGATTTCTTTATGATACATTAGTTTTCTCATTTTTAATATTGCTTTATTACACTACAATTTCTCTTTAAACTTAGATGTCATAGTGTTTTTAATGGTATCAGTATTTTGAAAAATGACATCCTCCTATTCTCCAATTTATCAAAAAATAGTTTCTTTATGCCACCCTTTCTTAAGCCACAAGTGAGATTGATTGAAATTTAAGGAAATTTTAAGAAGCCTCTTATTTTCATTTTAGTTATATTGTGCATTTACTTTCAACACTTAACCATAATCACATTGGCAATAGTGCAAGACTATCTTATAAAACGATGTCTAGGTGTATTTCTTTTAATTTTAACATTATAAATTATTAAAGGCTTATGGAATTGCTTGACAACCCTAAACCTAACATCCATATAATATAACTAGAGTAACATAATTCTCAAAGATGAATGTATTTTTCTTCCAAAACCATAATTATGATGATTTATAGTTGTTCTCATGACCAAATAGAATTTTCATCCTTCTCAATGTTATGGTTTGAATTAAGCTTTTGATGGTTTGAATTAAGCTTTTGATGAAGTTCTACTGCAAGATACTTACATATGAAGTATATCTAAGAATATATCTAGATCGGTGGCTGCTCAGAATCTCAAATGAGCGCATCTCCATGGCAAGAAATCCCTTAGACCCCTGTTAAGAAGATCGCTCAGTGCTAGATTCAATGCACCATGCTTACGCAGAGAGATCAAGGAGAGATCAGTGAACGGTAAAACCCTAAAGACAAAAGAGCGCACCCCTGCAACCCTAAATTACAAATAAATGCACAGTGCTTACGCAGAAAAATCAATGAACGGAAAACCTTATAGACAAAAGAGCGCATCTCAATCCTAAGAAAATAAATCCTTAGATCCACGTTAAGAAGATCGCTCAGTGCTAGATCCAATGCATAGTGCTTACGCGAAGAGATCAATGAACGGTAAAACCCTAAACATAAAAAAGTGCAACGCTGGAACTTCTATTGTCCGATCTCTCTTATTGAGGTCATGCACGTCGAATTTGGCTTCGGAATAGGTCGGAGCATACCGTAATCAGGTGTGCAGATCAGTCTGCTCAGAATTCCAGAATCAACCCTATTTGAATTCGTCCTAGATCTGGTTGAAAGATAACAGCTTCGATCCAACCAATAGATCAAAGATTCCATCAATATATCATGACATCCATTTAAGGGTATATGAAACATTAGATCACGGCTTCGAGTCGATAGATCGCGACTTCACTCTGATCAAATATATTGGTTTGAATTTGCCTGTTGCGAATTGCTCCAGCTTCTATTAATAGATCACAACCCATGTACTGGTTTGAATTTGTCATATATTGGTTTCAATTTTGAATTTGCTTGTTTCGATTTGCGCTAGCTTCGATTAATAGATCACGAATCACGACCGATCTATCTGTTTGAATTTGTCGTAATAGATTTTGGTCAATAAATCACGACTTCAATCCAATAATTCAAACGTGGATTAGACTTCAGACAGTGCATGTTTTTCTGAGCAGCGGTAATAGGTTTTGCACAGTAGACCATGTCTTCATGCAAATCGAATTTGGCTTCAGAATATATCACGTTTACATATTAATTATTTATTCGCACTAATTCTATATGAATATTTGAACAATTCCTTTGATGTTGATAATAACTATCACAGCAGTTAAATAGTTGCTGGTGAAGGCCGAAAGGTTGATAAGATGAAACTAATCCTTAAAAGAATATATAAATTTTATTATTGATTAACAAATAAACTGTTGAACTTCATTTATCTGGCGTTAATATTTTAATTTATGTTAATCACTTACTCAGTTACCTATCAAAGTAATTTTTAAATGAGTTATAACATCTATTTTTTTTCAATCTTTTAATTTTTATTTTGTTTTCATAACAATCAAATATAGCCATCATTATCTTACTGGAGATTTTGAAGAGTATTTAGATTTGAATATAGAGGTATATAAGATCGATTTATAAACATTGTAATGTAATTACTAAAATATAACACACTTTTATTAAAATGAATTAAATCTAAAATAATTATATTTATAATATTATTAATATTCATAAATATAATTTAAATAACATAAAAATGTAATTTTATGTTTTAAGTGAAAAATATCAAAACTTAAAAGAGTTAGACAAGGTTTAATATATTAACTATATCTCTGGTGAATTATGGAGAAAGATAGAGAAAATACAAAATGATTTTATAATCTATAATCTCAAAATTAAAGGAAATACTCCTTATCCATCCTCCTCTTAGAAACAAGCTTCTTCCCCATTGAGAGCACGACTATGAATAGATACCTAATGTATAAGAGCAAGTTAAACAACATGGAAGACAATAGGCCTCCTAAAATTGCTTCAAAATCCAGTCCACTATGACATAAAGATGCCGAGAAAGTTAAGGTATTATAAGGAAGTAATCAACCCTAATCTAGAAAATCAAAATTCTCACTAGCTCCATAATGAAATTGGGCATTGGTCATTTCCTAAAACACCATGGGATGAAATAGTGTGTCACCTTTGTGATACTAAGAAGGTTGAAGATGATAAACACTTTCTCTTAGATTGTCCAGCCTATACCCACATTAGATCTCATTTTCAAAATATTTGTCACACTACCAACCTTTCTAATCTCTTAACTCAACAAAACTATGGTGATCTTGGAAAGCTTCTCTTAATGATTTTAGAGCACATAAACAAAATTCAAAAAAATCATAAGTAATTACGGATAGACCAATTCAGTCTTATTGGAGGTTAATCATCATCATCATCATAATTAATCCTATCACCATCAAAATAAATATTTATAATTAATCTTATCACCATCAAAATAAATAAGTTAATTTTGACTTAATTTTTCTACCATTTTTAAAATTTGAAGTCAAGGATCATTTCATTTTAATTTTTATACAATTAATAAGAAATTATAAAAATTAACTTTTTTTTTATTTGTAAAACTAAATTTATAATAATTATTATTTTTTATGTTGTTAGATATTCTATTTTGAAAATAGAATGAAAAATGTAATATTGGATGGTAAAAATAAAAGGGTGCGGTGATGTTTTACCTAATCTTTCGTCTCCTTTATTAAAAATAAGGGTAAAGGAGACAAAAGATTAGGTAAAACATCACAAGATTAGGAGACGACTAATCTTGTGATGTTTTACCTAATCTTTCGTCTCCTTTATTAAAGCGTGAGGTGATTTATTTACAAAATTAAAAATAATTGTAAGCTGAGAATAACATTCATCACCATTCACTAACCATTGGTTATTTAGGAAATCTAAAAATCCCAATTTCTCTAAATGACTATTATTTAGAGAATTATAAATTCCAATTTTAAAAAAGAAAAATCGTTGCCTTCGGGGTTCACTTTCAGTCTGTCGTGGTGAAATTAATTCCCTTAACAGGTTGATAAGGGAAATAATCTCACGATGAAGACGAATACGGTGTGACCACTTAAATTTTACTCAAATCAGAAGTTATATTTTCAACGGATAACAACTCATTCAATTTTTCCTTTAAACAACTTATTTCGTTTTCATAATAATTAATTATAAAACTTATATTATTTATTTATAACTATTTCGTTTTCATAATAATTAATTATAAAACTTATATTATTTATTTTTAAAAATTATTATTTTAAATTTTTAATAATTCTCTATAAACTTTAACACTCCATTAGATTATTTTTTGATAGTCCTGATTATTAGAACTAACTCCAAAGAAAACAAGGAATTTGAACTTGTAACCTGCTCAGCTACCTAATCCCAAAGAAAAGAAGAGATTATAACAGTTAACCTCCTCCACTGAGAATAACTTCAATATTTTAAATTTCCTTTAATTTGAAGCAAGATGAATAATAGCACTGAAATAAATATTTATTAAGAACGTCAGGTTGAATAAGTCGGAGAGTAGACACAAACTCCTAGACAGCTCAGTAATGTAGGTGTTATAAAAGTAATTTTTAATTTTTTTGACAATGTTAGATATGGCGAGAGGATGGGCGGCCGCGCCACCCCATAGCTCAGTAATGGACCCGTTTTAAAATCATATCAGATATCTTTCTTATTCAAGATTTAAAAATAATCAATAAACTTCGTTAATTAACTAAAGAATATTTTAGTGACTTATTCTTTCGCCACGCCACCCTTGTTCGTTCACCTTTTAAACTCTTCCATTGCAGCGATCCACTTGAATTTTATTAAAGCAAACTTAAGGCAGGGGTTATCGAATTTGCAGCATAGCCATTCATGGCGGTAATGTCCACCTCCCCGAGGTAGGAGGTTGGTGATTCTTACCAAGATCTTTAAAATCCTTCGGTCTTAACTGGCTGGACAGTCTTGCGTCGACAGCCTTTGAAACCTCATTTTCCTCCATTTTAATTTTTTTGTAGAGATAATACTTCAGTTTTATTTTAGTTTTCTATTTTTTATTTCCATTTTGCTACTATTTTCAATATATGTACGCTCTTTTCTCAAAACTCTGTGCAATCTCGACAAATTAGAAATAGAGAGGAAAGGGGTTTTCTATCTATGTATGCTCTTTGTTGTGTGCTTTGTGTGATCTTGGTAAATAAAAAATAGAGAGAAAATTTGTATTTTCCAGGTTTAGATACTAAGAGGGTGGAGGATGAAAATAACTCACTTATAATTCCACGCATATGCTCACATTAAATCTCATTCCAAAATATTTGTAGCACTATCAATCTTCATAACTTGTTAACTTGTTAAAATCAATGAGATTTAGTAAAGATTCTCTCCATTCTATTCAATCGTAGAAACAATCAATAAACATAAATTGTTTTATGTTGACGGTAATCATAATTAATTATTATAAAAATTAAATGAATTGTTCAAAGGTTGAAATCCTTGTTATTATAATTAAAATAAGTGTGAAAATGAAATGAATTACTCAAAGATTAATTGATATTGAATGAGAAAGAAGATTAATATAAGTGAAATTGCGTTAAGACTTTAAAACACAAGTTTAACACAAAATGGCCTTTCTTTTATAGCCTTGCTCGATACAAATTAGAGACTATTACATTTGAACATGTATTCCCATTTTATTATAGATATATAATTTAATGATCAATTACTAACATCACTTATTCCTATTAATATTTTAATAACCCAAGAGAGAGTGCTCTACATGCTCTAGAAAGTGGTGCCCACATTCCAGCTTAAGTCCTCTCTGCTAAGATGGAAATCATCCCTTCTTTCCTCCCATCATATGAAGGGCTCTATAAAATGTGAAAGTGCTTCCATAAAATATATCAACAACTTATCAAAACTACTAAGAATAATATGGTCACCCATGTGGATATGTTTTAATGTACCCAGATACTCACTGAGGCATGCAACCATAAAAAAGTTCATCTCTTATACCAAAATGTAACACACCCACCCTCAGCTAGATCACGCTACGGTTAAACACAACCAAACATAACTCGATACCTATTTAAAATGCGGAAAATACACAACATGACATACAATATCATGAAAGAATCCATAACCATTAAAAACGTAAAGAAATCAATTAAACATTTACAACCATTAATAAATACATACAAAACAACATTCAATCATATAACAACATAGGTGCATAAGTGTCATTTTGGCATAATAGGAAACAATAAATAAGATAAAATTAGAAGGCAATATAGAGAAATCAACTCAACAATTCAACATAATTAAACACAGTGAATACAAACACTTATCTTGTTAAAATGAAACCCACAGCAGAGAAAAAACGTTCCTCCCAACCATAGACTTGTTGTTCTAGTTCTCAACAACAAGTCACCTCCGATCTAGGGCTATGAATCCACAAGAGATGGTGGTTCCTAAGGATGGCTAATTTCCCCTCTCAACAACGAACTCCCACAACCATTCCAATCTTATTACTCTCTTCTCGTCAACCTACGAAACCCAAGGAGTGGTATCCCCTTCTCTTCCACACAGTCCCTCAAGAAATCCACCTTCTCTCTAGGGCTCCAACGTAGGTTGGATAGGAATATCTCTGTTGGGGAATCTAGGAATCCACAACTATGACTAGGAATTCACACCACAACAAAAAGCTTGCTCTCTTGATTAATTTCCTGAGCCGAAACTTCTCACAATCCTGTAGCCTCTCTCTCCATGAATCTACAAATCCAAACAACTACTCTTCATTCCCAATATCTCCTTCAACATTCAATGCTTTTATATCTCTTGTTTCTTCTCTAGCTGCATACCAATTGCATCCCCATTTCCTGCCTCTACTTGCTCAACTTTCCCATACACATTTTTCCTTCCTTTTCCTTTGCTTGCTTGAATATCACTCTTCCACAAATGATTTTTTTAAATCTCACAATTCCCCCATGCTTTCTCATACTCAACCCATGCTCTCCTTAATTCTATGAAATGATCTCACACCAACCCTCTTATATGCATTCAATGATTGGGGCTTGGAAACACTAAAGACAAAATAAAATGTTTATACAAAATGATAATTTGGAAATATGGTTTGAGTTTAATAGAGATGGGTAGATTCCCCTTTGGAACCCCTCCTCTTAGGCCTTCCCTCTCTTGTGGATACTTTTCCCCCAAGTCTCTATCTACATCCATCTAAAACCAACGATATATTTTATTTATTATATACAAATATACATATTAAATCTCTTGTTTTATGTCCATACATCATATTTACATTATACATCGCTAAAATAGGGATTAAATATGGGGTTGTTACATTCTCCCCCCTCTACAATTTGCACTATCCTTAGTGCACATCATCATACAATCTTACCTTTTTACATATACAAATTGTTACATCAAAATACTTGATAATTTTGCAATGGACGACTCTTTCAACAATTCCAACCAAAAACTCTTGTTTTCCCTCATCCCGCAACCCAAAGAATGGGACCCAACATCGATTAAATAAGATTCCTTAGAGTTGTGGCTCCAAGAATCTCCAGCTACCAAAATTAAGTCTTCATTCACTTATGTGCAATGTACATTCAAATTTCTTCAAAACTTAAAAACATTTATGGGTACACCTCCCACATGGCCTTTTAATGCTCCCATGTGGCATCTTCAGGACCGTAGCAAGTCCATTGGACCTTTACCAGGTCGAAGGCTTTGTTCCTGAGAACTTTGAATTTTTGGTACAAGATGTGCATTGGCTCCACCTAAATGTATCCTTTGTGTTCCACCTGGATCATAGTCCAATCAATCACATGGTTAAGATATGGTACACACTTCTTTAATAAAGACACATGGAACATGTTATGAATTCTCAGTGATGCAGGTAATGCAATAATGTATGCAACTTGACCTATCCTTTCTAGGACTTCAAATGACCCACAATATCTTGCTGCCAATTTTGGGAAACTTCTCAATCTCAATGAGCTCCTCTTAGCTTTAA
>ML786605.1:0-10856 GCA_009831015.1 Picea engelmannii | reverse complement strand
TGATTATAGTAGTATCATGGTCAGTTTTATTCATTTCCCTGTGCATCTGTTTGCTTCTCACATTGAATGGCTTGTGCATGGAGGATCCAGTCGAGTTGTTGTAGTTGCAGGATGTTGAAGGTTTGATCATACTGCAGTTGTAATTGTGTCTCTTGTAGACATATTTCGGTGTTTGAACTGGAGCTCAAGAATGCTCTTGAGCTTGGGTTTTCTTCTCTGACTTGTTGGAAGGCATGATTCCCATAGAAGTGTCATTCACCCTTTCTCCTAAGTCTTCCCTCTTCTCTAGCTTTAACTCAATTTACTAACTAAAGTTAATGTGGCCCTCACTTATCTATACATTTCCCGTCCAGTTCTGTGTTGAACATCTTTCATGTTGTTGAGTTTTGGCCATCGACCATCCACATTTAACCCAACATCCACCCCAAACACTCAAACACTAATGGGTATCGGGCTTACCTCTGATGCAATCCAGAGGTCACTCCTGGTGCTAACACACTTCAAATTTCCCGAAGCTCATGATCTGTTGACAAGTGTCCCCTCGCAGATCAACGGCTCATGGCTCTTCGGCTATTCGAGCTTCAAGTATTTCAACCTTTCACCTTTTCCTTCCTCTGGATCTCACAACCTGCCGACACGAACCCTTCTAGATCTAACGGTCCATATTTTCTTCGGCTCTCTGACCCTTCGTGCTTCAGGAGTCTCAAGTTTCAAACTCGCCTCCTTATGAACTCGCAATATTTGACGACTCAGATCCACTATGGCAATACGATGCTTAAATTTTTCCCCGAACAATCTGATGGTTCAGATCTGTTCCTATTGATCAGGTGACTAATATTCTATTTTGGATCTTCGGCTCTTCAGGCTCCGGAAATCTCAGTTCTCAACTCTTGTGAGTTTTCTCTCTCCTTTGTGTGCGAAGCGCTAAGGCTCGTGCACTTCACTCTGATCAAATTGTTGTTGATCTTTTGCACAGTGATCCAATGGCCACTGTCGTTCCTCCTCCTGAGCTTCTGAGTTCTTTTGACTTGGAAGATTTCTCCATCTTCAAAGGTTTCGAACCTTTACTCCTCCTTACGAGTCCGACTATCCGCTCTCGCTGACACTTTATGGAAAGTGATATCCCTTCTGAGCTTCGTCCATAAAAGGATTTCGATTCCCCACACACACCTTGCATTCTTGGGATCTCGATAACTCGGATCGAAGGATTTCTTGAAAATAAATTCTTCTTGCCCACCTGGCGTTACTTTGGTTCGGGTTCTTCGACGCTTGGTCATTTCACGACGTTGTGCACACCTTGCACGCATTCTAACTTTCCTTTGTTCTCTCTAAACATCTCTGAGTCACTTCGAGACTCAGTCAACACACTCCTTCCATTCAAGATGCACACCTTGCATATGTTGGGATTTGGGTACCTATGGAAGTGGACCCCATGTTCTTATGAGTCTCTAAGCACAAAGGGGGAAAACTATTACACTTGTACTTTACTTTATGATTCTAATTTCACTTTGACTTAGTAGATTTAAGTCAAAAGTGAAATATGCCACTTAAGTCATAAAGTGACAATTAATTCACAATGTGGGTGAATTAATAGACATAAAGTAACTAAGGAAAGTGGGTTTCCTTAGTGATATTTTAGGATGAGATCTCACCCATTGATTAGACTTGGCTAGATCTAATCTAGGCCATTGATCTTTTAGGGTTAACCAAAGGAGGCTAAAGAGAGGGTAAAGTGTATTATTGAGATTCATTCTTCACTTGTGAGTTTTGGAGAAGAGAGGAGGGCGCATTTCTCAAGGAGGGAGAGGGCGCACTTGATGAGGGTTTGAGTAAAACCATTGAGAGATTGAGGAGGAGGCTCTTATTTCTTGGAGCTTGTATGGAGAGTATATCCATGGAGTCTTAGCCTTCATTTCTGAGAGGGAGCATTTTATATGGAGGAGGGGTGCATCTAGGAGAGGAGGCGCACTTGTTTCCTTCATTTGCTCACCAAGAGAGGAGGACTTGTCACCTTGAGATGAGGTCAGATGCATGAGGATGCTAGAGGGAGGGCGCATGCTTTCATGGTGAAAAATATCCATCTTTGGCCCCTTAAATTTATGGTGATCATATCTACTAGGAGGAGGGCGCACCTATGGAGTGGGTTGACAACTACCTGGTAGCAGATCTGCTTGGAGGAATCGAGCTCTGACAGTTTCAGTGGATAGGCATCACAGGAGARAAAATTCTTATGGAGGTATTTCTTCATTGGGTCAAAGAGAAGCTAGAGAGCTTCACTTCAGTGTAGAGAAAAACAAAGGGAGAGGGCACACCTGAGTTTGGGCACTTCTCTTTCTGGATATTGTGGCAAGGCTTGTGAGGAGCTTGTTATGTATACATGTTCCATTGTATTGTATTACTTTTTGTATCTCTTTCTGTAATCATCATTATATAGACATATATCCCAAACTAGTTATCCCCGTGGGGGTTTTATCCACGGTCATGTTGATCAAAAATACCTGTTGCAAATTTATGCATGTTTAGAAGTGTAGATCGGCATTTTAAAGTTAAATATCTAGAGGTAGTGTTATGTGTTTTAAGTTATATTCCATGTGCTAACATTGAGATAAGAAAACACTTGCTAGGGCACCTTAAAAGAGAACTTAACCTTCAAAACATTGAGCAGAAAGTGGAATGATTGTTTGTTGTCCTAAAACAGAAAAAGAAGATAGCCATACAGTTGAAACTTAGAGCCACACTAAGGTCAAGGACAGACCTTAGGTGGCATCCTAATAGGACCTCATATATTTCTACATGGTATCAGAGCAAACAATGGCTTATACTTGCTGATTTTGGAGCATTTTTGTGGGTAGTTTGGAGAAGTTTTATATCATATTGGTTAGTTGTTTTGGACAACAATTTTTTAGTCCAAAATAGTGGGTAAACTTCAGATCTGAAGGTACTTCTCATTCATTTCCAGTTGGACAGCTCAGGGCATATTTTGGACAACTAGTTTACAGTGTTTGTGGACAGTTTTGGGCACTTTTGTTGGGATAATTTTTTACACTTGTGGATAGCCTCTCTTCACACCTGCGTGGACAGGAGTGAGGTTGTAGAGTTAGACCTATTTTCAAACCTGCTGATTAGGATTGAGTTCATGGTTTCGCTTGCCTCTTTTCACACCTATGTTGACATAAGTGAGGCAGTGTTCCTTTGCATTGGGAGCACCCGAGTGAGCGTAGTGTGACAGAAATGTTGATATCTCAGATGCATGTGGAGGACACGCTAGACGGGGCTAAAAATTGGTCTCCTTGGAAGGCGAGGATGGTCTTTGTCTTAGAGTACCTCGAGCTATGGGACATAGTCGAGGTAGTTGTTCCTCCCATTCCTGTCACTTCTCTCGTCTTGGTGGTAGAGTTCAGGAGGAGGAACAACAAGGAAAAGATGATTATTTGTGATGCTATGACAGATCACATTATTCCCCGCTTGATTGGGAATACTTGTGCATTTGAGATGTGGGAATCTCTGTGCAAGTTGTACGAGAGCTCTAATGAGAACCAGAAGATAGTTCTTCATGACTGACTCAAGGGAATTCACATGCTCGAGGATGAGTCAGTTACTTCATTCCTTGGTAGATAAACTTAGATCAGAGACATGCCTGCAGCCATCGGAGAGGTTGTGAACCCTAACTCTTTGGTGAGGCAAGCTATGAATAGCTTCACCAAATCGTGGGATCCATTTGTACGGGGCATTGTTTCCAGGGAGGTCATGACTACATGGAAGAGGATGTGGGATGACTCCGTCCAGGAGGAGATTAGGTTTGTAGCCGAGGTTTCTAGACAACAATAGTAGGAGCAACAGTCAGTTTTGGGTGTTGAGGGCCTTTCTCTTTAGACAAAGGGCAAGAAGAAGATTGGTCGTGGAGGTCAGCATGGTCCCAAGTTTGGGGCCCCACCACAGGGAGGAGAGAGAAATAGAAACAGTGGGCAGAGGAGAGACATGAGCACAGTGATATTCGTTGCTTGTGGAGAGATGGGTCACTATGCACGACAGTGTCCCAAGATGAAGAAGAAGCAACAGGATGTGTCAGCAGCAACATCAGAGGACATAGAGTTCAGTGATCAGTTTGCCAGAGAGTGTGCATTCGTGACTACCTTGTCTGTTATTACACCATCTAGAACTAGATGGGGAGACAGAGTTGAGGAGGACCAACTGACTCATAGCAGTGATTCAGAGGGAGATGATACTCAATGTCCCTGGACATCTTCAGAGTGGGTGACTGGTCCGCCCAGTATAGCTACAGTTTCAGAGCAGTCGAGCAGACATAGAGTTGGTGCTATAGCTTCAGTGCATTAAAGGTTGATGAGGAGGAGGAGTAGGGAACCACGGAGGCTTGAGCCTCACATAGCTTCTGAGATGGAAAAATCAGGTTCTTGATCCACTTCAGGTGGAAGTGACTTGGCGAAAGGCCAATTTGATGACTCTTGGTGAGAGACCAAGAGGGGGAGACTATTGGTGAGATGCCAAGAGTAGAGACTATTGGTGAGATGCCAAGAGTAGGTGGAAATCCTTGGTGGGATACCAAGGTGGAGATCTTGGTGTGATGGTCGATATCTAGGTGATCTTGGATAGATGGAGATTCACTGCCATTTATAGATCATACATATTGAGTATATATGTGACAGAGTCCACTTTCAGTGATCAAGGTACAACCATACTCACCAAGCATATGCCAAGAGGAAACCATGTCCTTTATAGGGACGGATTGGTGGTGATGAGCACTTTCCTAGGTAAGAGGTAGGTTTGGGATTTGGGTACCTTGAGAAGTGGTCCCCATGTGCTTATGAGTCTCTAAGCACAAAGGGGGGAGACTATTACCCTTATACTTTACTTTATGATTCTAATTTCACTTTGACTTAGGAGATTTAAGTCAAAAGTGAAATATGTCACTTAAGTCATAAAGTGACAATTAATTCATAATGTGGGTGAATTAATAGACATAAAGCAAATAAGGAAAGTGGGTTTCCTTAGTGAGATTTTAGGATGAGATCTCACCCATTGATTAGAATTGGCTAGATCTAATCTAGCCCATTGATCTTTTAAGGTCGACCAAAGGAGGCTAAAGAGAGGGTAAAGTGTATTATTGAGATTCATTCTTCACTTGTGAGTTTTGGAGAAGAGAGGAGGGCGCATTTCTCAAGGAGGGAGAGGGCGTACTTGATGAGGGTTTGAGTAAAACCCTTGAGAACTTGAGGCGAGGGATCTTGTTTCTTGGAGCTTGCATGGAGAGTATATCCATGGAGTCTTATCCTTCATTTCTGAGAGGGATCATTTTATATGGAGGAGGGGTGCATTTAGGAGAGGAGGCGCACTTGTTTCCTTCATTTGCTCACTAGAAGAGGAGGACTTGTCACCTTGAGATGAGGTCAGATGCATGAGGAGGTTATAGGGAGGGCACGTGCTTTCATGGTGAGAGAAATCCATCTTTGGCCTCTGTTATGTTATTGTGATAATATCTACTAGGAGGTGGGCGCACCTGTGGAGTGGGTTGACAAATACATGGTAGCAGATCTTCTTAGAGGAATCGAGCTCTGATAGTTTTAGTGGAGAGGCAGCACAGGAGAGCACATTATTATGGAGGGATTTCTTCATTGGGTCAGAGAGGAGCTAGAGCGCTTCACTTCAATGCAAAGAGAAATAAAGGGAGAGGGCGCACCTGAGTTTGGGCACTTCTCTTTCTAGATCTTGTGGCAAGGCTTGTGAGGATATTTCTATGTATACAGGTTCCATTTTATTGTATTACTTGTTTTATCTCCTGCTTTGATCATTATTATATAGACATATATCCCAAACGGGTTTTCCCCAAGGGGTTTTATACAGGGTCATGTTCACCAAAAATAGCCATGTCAAATTTGTGCATGTTTAGAAGTGTAGATCATCATTTTAAAGTTAAATATCTAGAGGTAGTGTTATGTGTTTTAAGTTATATTTCATGTGCTAACATTGAGATAAGAAAACACTTGCAAGGGCACCTTAAAAGAGAAATTAACCTTCAAAACATTGAGCAGAAAGTGGGATGATTGTTTGTTGTCCTAAAACAAAAAAAGAAGATAGCCATACAGTTGAAACTTAGAGCCACACTAAGGTCAAGGATAGACCTTAGGTGGCATCCTTATAGGACCTCATATATTTCTACATGGTATCAGAGCCAAAGGTGGATTATACTTGTTGATTTTGGAGCATTTTTGTGGGCAGTTTGGAGAAGTTTTATATCATATTGGTTATTTTTTTTGGACAGCAAGTTTTTAGTCCAAAACAGTGGGTAAACTTCAGATCTGAAGGTACTTCTCATTAATTTCCAGTTCGACAGCTCAGGGCATATTTCGGACAACTAGTTTATAGTGTTTCTGGACAGTTGTGGGCACTTTTGTTGGGCTAATTTTTTACACTTGTGGATAAACTCTTTTCACACCTCCGTGGATAGGAGTGAGGTTGTAGAGTTAGACCTATTTTCACACCTACTGATTAGGATTGAGTTCATGGTTTCTCTTGCCTCTTTTCAAACCTATGTTGACAGAAGTGAGGCATCGTTCCTTTGCATTGGGAGCATCAGAGTGAGCGTAGTGTGATAGAAGTGTCGATATCTCAGATGTGTATGGAGGACAGGCTAGCCGGGACTAGAAATTGGTTGCCTTGGAAGGCGAGGATGGTCTTTGTATTAGAGTACCTCGAGCTATGGGACATAGTCAAGGTAGTTGTTCCTCCCATTCCTGTCATTGCTCCCATCTTGGTGGCATAGTTCAGGAGGAGGTACAACAAGGAAAAGAGTATCATTTGTGATGCTATGAGAGATCACATTATTCCCCACTTGACTGGGAATAATTTTGCATTCGATATGTGGCCATCTCTATGCAAGTTGTACAAGAGCTATAATGAGAACCATAAGATAGTTCTTCGTGACTGACTCAGGGGCATTCACATGCTCAAGGATGAGTCAGTTACTTCATTCCTTGGTAAATACACTCAGATCAGAGACGCGCCTGCAGCCGTCGAAGAGGTTGTGAACCCTAACTCTTTGGTGAGGCAAGTTATGAATAGCTTCACCAAATCGTGGGATCCATTTGTACGGGGAATTGTTGCCAGGGAGGTCATGCCTACATGGGAGAGGATGTGGGATGACTTCGTCCACGAGGATATTAGGATTACAGTCGAGGCTTCTAGACAACAGTCGCAGTAGCAATAGTCAGTTTTGGGTGTTGAGGACCTTGCTCTTTGGACAAAGGGCAAGAAGAAGATCGGTCGTGGAGGTCAGCAGGGTCTCAAGTTTATGGCCCCACCACAAGGAGGAGAGAGCAATAGAAACAATGGGCAGAGGAGAGACATGAACACAGTGAGATGCTTTTCTTGTGGAGAGATGGGTCACTATGCACAACAGTGTCCCAAGAAGAAGAAGGAGAAGCAGAATGTGTCAGCGACGACATCAGAGGAGATAGAGTTCAGTGATTAGTTTGCCAGAGAGTCTGCATTCGTGACTACCTTGTCTGTTATTACACCATATAGCACTAGATGGGGAGACAGAGTTGAGGATGACCAACTGACTCACAACAGTGATTCAGAGGGAGATGATACTCAGTGTCCCTGGACATCTTCAGAGTGGGTGATTGGTCTGCCTAGTATAGCTACAGTTTCAGAGCAGTCGAGAAGACAAAGAGTTGGTGCTATAGCTTCAGTGCATTATAGGTTGATGAGGAGGAGTAGCAGGGAACCACGGAGGCTTGAGCCTCACATAGCTTCTGAAACGGGCAAATCAGGTTCTGGATCCACTTCAGGTGGAAGTGACTTGGCGAGAGGCCAAGTTGATGATTCTTGGTGAGAGACCAAGAGGGGGAGACTCTTAGTGAGATGCCAAGAGTAGAGACTCTTAGTGAGAGGCCAAGAGTAGGTGGAAATCCTTGGTGGGATACCAAGGTGGAGATCTTGGTGTGATGACCAAGATCTAGGTGATCTTGGATAGATGGAGAGTCACTGCCATTTATAAATCATACAGATTGAGTTTATCTGTGACAGATTCCACTTTCAGTGATCAAGGTACAGCCATACTCACCAAGCATATGCCAAGATGAAACCATGTCCTCTACAGGGACGGATTGGTGGTGACGAGCACTTTCCTTGGTAAGAGGGAGTGTTGGGATTTGGGTACCTCGAGAATTGGTCCCCATGTGCTTATGAGTCTCTAAGCACAAAGGGGGAAGACTATTACCCTTATACTTTACTTTATGATTCTAATTTCACTTTGACTTAGGAGATTTAAGTCAAAAGTGAAATATGTCACTTAAGTCATAAAGTGACAATTAATTCACAATGTGGGTGAACTAATAGACATAAAGCAAATAAGGAAAGTGGGTTTCCTTAGTGAGATTTTAGGATGAGATCTCACCCATTGATTAGACTTGGCTAAATCTAATCTATCCCATTGATATTTTAAGGTTGACCAAAGTAGGATAAAGAGAGGGTAAAGTGTATTATTGAGATTCATTCTTCACTTGTGAGTTTTGGAGAAGAGAGGAGGGCGCATTTCTCAAGGAGGGAGAGGGTGCACTTGATGAGGGTTTGAGTAAAACCCTTGAGAGCTTGAGGAGGATCTTGTTGCTTGGAGCTTGCATGGAGAGTATATCCATGGAGTCTTAGCCTTAATTTCTGAGAGGGATCATTTTATATGGAGGATGGGTGCATTTAGGAGAGGAGGCGCACTTGTTTCCTTCATTTTCTCACTAGGAGAGGAGGACTTGTCACCTTGAGATGAGGTCAGATGCATGAGGAGGCTAGAGGGAGGGCGCATGCTTTCATGGTGAGAGATATCCATCTTTGGCCACTGTTATTTTATTGTGATCATATCTACTAGGAGGAAGGTGCACCTGTGGAGTGGGTTGACAACTACCTGGTAGCAGATATGCTTGGAGGAATCGAGCTCTGATAGTTTTAGTGGAGAGGAATCACATGAGAGCACATTCTTGTGCAGGGATTTCTTCATTGGGTCAGAGAGGAGCTAGAGTGCTTCACTTCAGTGCAAAGAGAAACAAAGGGAGAGGGCGCACCTGAGTTTGGGCACTTCTCTTTCTAGATCTTGTGGCAAGGCTTGTGAGGATATTTCTATGTATACAGGTTCCATTTTATTCTATTAATTGTTGTATCTCCTACTTTGATCATCATTATATAGACATATATCCCAAACCGGTTATCCCTGAGGGGTTTTATACAGGGTCATGTTGACCAAAAATACCCATGTCAAATTTGTGCATGTTTAGAAGTGTAGATCATCATTTTAAAGTTAAATATCTTTAAAGTTATATTTCATGTGCTAACATTGAGATAATAAAACACTTGCAAGGGCACCTTAAAAGAGTACTTAACCTTCAAAACACTTAGAAGAAAGTGGGATTATTGTTTTTTGTCTTAAAACAACAAAAGAAGACAGTCATATAGTTGAAAATTAGAGCCACACTAAGTTTAAGGACAGACCTTAGGCAATAGCATTATAGGACCTCATATATTTCTACAGCATACGAGTGTTAGAAGAGAACCAATTGAAACTCATCCAGATTCTACATAACTTCATACTAACACTTCTCGAACAATCACAGATGAAAAAAAATGGAAGAAATCACACACACATAATATAACATTTATTCATCCATACATCAAATGAAAACAATCCAAGGATTTGGGACAATTCTATCTATTCTATTCCTTCATGAAGACAAATTACATAATGTTTCTTCTACTCTATCCTATTCTATTGATCTCTCGGATCTCTATATCATTATTTCTACTATGTATGTTCTATTACAATGCAACAATGAAAAACTATCTAAGGAATGGCTCCACGAGCTCTCTCGTCCTTTATGCAACCTATCCTTTCAAGCTCTTAGCGATTACCTACTCTATCCTATTAAAATAACTAACAGTTATTGCTAGATAAGAGTCAACACTCAATATCTTCAATCCCTTACACTCTGTCACGACTTTACAGACAAGTTATATTTTTAAAATGTTGTTTACAAAATATCTCAACAACCCGATTTAATTTTGAGTTAATTTCTAATTTGAAACTTTGCCATTACTTAGATGTCGTTCCTTTTCCTCCACGCTTGTGTTTTGACTTTAAAGGCGATGCTCCTGCATCACTCTACCAAGCATGCACTGATATCACCACATACCATCACAAGATATGTATCTCAACCAAGTACCAACTTACACCATGCATCAACCTATACCTCAACTTGTACCTCAGCCTGTACCATGTACCATAACAAGTGCATCAACCATGCACCAAACCTATACCAAACCGTGCATCAACCATGCACAACAACTATACCAAACCATGCATAAACCATGCACCACAACTATACCACACCATGCACCACATCTATACCAAAAGGTGCATCAACTGTATACCACAACATGTGTCATCAATTTGTATGTATCAATCATGTACCATATTATGTATCACTCATGCATCAACATATGTACCATGTATCATATACCATGTATCATACCAAGTTCCAATCATGAGCCAACCATGCACATAAACCATGTACATCAACACCATACCATATACCATAATATATCATCAATGAAGTGCCTCAACCATATGCCAAGAATATGTGCCAAATATGTACCAAGCATATATCAATATCACCAACAACTGTCTCTATCAATGTACCAATATCACCAAGACATGCACCTCATACATGTACCAATAATATTCCTCACACCATGTGCCTCAAGTATGTGCCAACAACCATAAACCATGTACCATACCAAACCAGATACCACCCAGCCAAGAATGTACCACTAACAATGTATCATATGATCAC
>ML786604.1:268767-285009 GCA_009831015.1 Picea engelmannii | reverse complement strand
GGATGTCTAACTCTTTCTTTGATAGGATAATGAAGTATTCTTACATTTCTCCCATGATGGTTGTGTTCAACCCATGGTCAAATAACTACATGAGGTAGACTTCCTCACCAACCATCTACATGAATTCCATGATTAAGTTTCTAAGTCAAATGAGTTTATTGGCTTCATTTAAGGCATATGTTGGAATGTAGATGATATTTCAAGCTACCACTTGGAATTAGACTAGATTAGTTTCCTATAGATCCAATTTTTTTTTCTTCCATTTGGTGGAATCATAGGCCCTCTCATCTTGTCCACATCTATTTGAAACCATTATAATTATATTCGAGCATTAATATTTGCATAGCTTCTATCCATAAAAGTATATCTACAACATTTACAAGTTTAGCCATTCACTACTTGGGCCTTCTCCTTGAACTCTTTACTAGAAATGTATAATTTAAGATAACACTACTTCATGTTTAATAATAATAATAATAACAATATTTTTTCATAATATTTTTTTGAACTAATGGATAGCCTACATGTCAAATGCATATAAATATTTTGATCACAATTTTTGTGTAACATAAAATATGGTATGTCTTCCACCTAATAAAGGATTGTAAAAGGTAATTAATATATTACCAACATGGCAATAGAAAAACACATTTGATAGAATTGAGTTAATAAATGAATAAATTTTCTAAGTTGGGAATTTCCCCTAAATTTATTAGGAATTTTACCATAAGTTATAATTCAACTCTATTAATGGGAACTTTGACCATGGAATCTTGTTCATAAAATTTTTGACCAATTTTAAGAATACCTAGATTGATAAGAATGTTAGGGGAAGTTATAATTCCACTTTATTAATGGAATTTTGTTCTCAAAGGGTTTTGGTCCATTTTAAGAGGACCTAGATTGAGTATATCAAGGTAAAACTTTACTTTGCTATTAAAAAGTGAATTCACCAAAAGAGTTGAATTTGTCCACTTATTAACTCACTTTTTATTTTATCTTATTATGCATTCATCTATTAACTCAATTATTTTATATTATATTACACATCTTACCACACATTTTTTAAAATTTTTAAAATTTAGATTATCTTAAATAAATAAATAAAAATACTTAAAAAAATCTATTAATCAAAATTATTTATCCTAATAATCTAATTTAATTATTACTTTTAATAAAAATTATACTCGAACATAAATTTTTCAAAATAAATTCTTCACCGTTTAATCCAGTTTAATTCACTTAATTAAAACTTAGAGTCAAATTTATTTTTCGCATTTAGGAGGTAAACTTATAAGGTGAATTAAATCTTATTAATTCACGGTATGAATAAATAAGATTTAATAACTTCGTTTTTCGTCGAGTTCAAATTTAGGTTACTCCGAGATTTAGGTTACTCCAAGAGATGCCCCACTATATATTTAACTTCGTTTTCATATTCGGTTCATTTTCACGTTTGCAGCTCTAAGATCCGTGTAAAGCCTCTTTCATATTTGGTTCACTTTCACGTTTGCAGCTTTAAGATCGGTGTAAATCTTTGGGTAAACTCGATCAGGTCTAATGGAGGTTCTTCCGAACGATCTCGTTCGACAGTGCTTGTTAAGAGTGCCTTACAAATGGCATGATAATCTGAAAGGTGTGTGCAGAAGTTGGGAGTCTATGGTGAGCAACCCGAGTGTGGGGACGTGGAGAAGGTGGGAAAATATGAGATTCAGGGGAGATCTATGGAAAAAGTGTGAGGCTTCTCCTTCTGGGGAGTTGTACGCTTTCAGTAATGCAAAACAACAGGTAATGAAGTATGATGGTGATAAAAACGTTTGGACTGCTGTGGTTTCGCTTCGTTAAGTGTGTACGCAGGTCGCTTGGGAAAATGGTGACTTATCTGTTTGAGTGGGGAGTGGTTTGAAGTCAATGTTGGTAGTTGGGAAGGTTGTTCGGGCATGGTCGTAATTGCAGTAGCAACGGTGGAGATTTAAATACGATTAGATAAAGCATCAGAGTTTGTTTGTGTAGTTATTTGAAACTGTTTGTTTCTTGCAGTGTAATTTGGAGATGCACAGAGTTTAGTGAATGATTCTTAATATGTTTCTTGCAGTTATTTGGAACGATTTGTATTTTAATATAATTTGGAGATACATTGATTTTAGTGAATAACTCTTAATATGTTGAATGTTGTGTTTATGTTAATAGATTAATAAGATATCATTCCAGTTATAGAGTGGGTTAATTCGGGAGCAATTTTCTCTTCTGATTTAATTTTTTGACAAGCTTTCTGACGATGCAGATTCAAGTCCTTTTTTTTTCTGAAAAGAGGGAAGAATGCTTCATAGTTGGATTACTCCTTCCAACCATTGGTAAAGTCTAAAGGACCAGTGACATTTCCAATAGTCAAGAAAGTTTAGACTTCGTCTAAATTCAAAATTCAATGAAAATGTTTTTTTCGTTTACATAGAATTTCTTAATATAATTATTATAATATGATTTTTGATATGTTGAATGTTGATGTAATTTGGGGACAAATTCAATTATAACACTAACAAAGTGACAAATCTTATTTTTCAGTTAAATGTATGAATGGATATAAGTAAAATAAACTTATTTTAGATTTATCTTCTCTTTAAAAACAACTGATCATTTTGAAAAACTATAATACTAATATTATATATCAATATGTATAATAGTATTACCATATAGTAGTGATATTATATAGTAGTGAGTTTAATTTTTTTTAAAGAAATGAGGTGCCTACATGATATGAAAAATTTAAGATTTTTTATCATTGGGTTCTTAGATGATTGTTTCATTTGTAGAGGTGTGAAAACTAAGTTCATACTCAACTACTCAAATATTGGAGATGTCGCATTATAGCTAATAATCATGTCCATATATTTGTTAATAATGTTCATTGGATTGGGTGAAAAATCTACAAATAGTTGAATATGTGAGAAAATACAATATTTTGAGAAGATTACATCTTTCTTTTTATCTTTAGGTGTTTAATAAATATAGGGTTAAGATGAACTTCTGATAACTATTTAATTATAATTTGTATGGACTAATCTCTCTTTGTTTTGTTGCTTCCAACATATTTGCATGAAAGAGTGTAATGGTCATTGAGAGGGAAGGTCATTCCCAACAATATGCATGTCTACCAGTCTTATGCTCGTCTACTTCTGCCTGCCAGAGATGAAGCAAGCGGGTAGGTCATACATAGGCGACCAAACAAGAGCACTAGAAAGTGGGAGATTATCTTTCATTCACAAACTTTGCTAGGAAATTCATGGCCACACGCTTGGTTGGCATGGAAAATAAAGGAAAATGGATAGTGATTTAAAAAAAATGGAAAAGAAAGGTAAGTGGAAAGTTGCAGTCCCGATTAACGGAAATCAAAACCTCAAAATAGGAAAGATGGCTCCCCTAACTTAGGAGGGGGAGGAAAGGAAACCCAATGTATTTTAGCTCACGTTATCCCACAAGTTGGGGAAAGAGCCACACGCTTTGCTAGGAAAGTAACGCTCGCTCACTTGGCTAGGATGGGAAGTGGGCCATTAGTGGGTGATAAAAGGTATTTCTCCCTCTATGTATCCCTATATGCCTCCCTTCTATTTAGGCAAGAAAGTCGCAAGATTGATCATATCCCTAACTATTTAGAATATTCCTAACCTAGCTAGCCTAAGCTATAAATAATGGGTATTGGTATGATGGCTAGAATACCTTACTAACTGGGGAAGACCCTATAGTGGGCCATCCCAATCAAAGGTATGTCGGGAGAAGGTATGGGAACAGACCTGAAAAAAGTGATACATTGAGCCAATGTTTATAAGTTATACCGAGCTAATATTTATAAGTAATAAATTGAGCCAATATTTATATATGTGATTACGATATTGACCCGTTTTCTTCTCGAGGGAGAGACATAACCGATTTTTCCAACCAGGAGGCTAGGGGAAACATATCGGAGTTAACCCAACAAATTGAACCAAATGGCCATTTTCATGCTAAAAATTTCTACTTTAACCAAAGGAAGGTAATTCGATACATCTTTGGTCCTTTCCCGATGCTAGAAAGAGGCTTTGTTCCTCTTTCGTCCATTTTGTTAATAGAATTCACTGCTCTAGGGAAATAACATTGTATTACGTGAGCCATAGAGCTTTAACAAAGTTACGGGAGCATGAACTAAGTGTTACGAGAGAAGGGTATTCGTTAAGGTTGGCGTTAGAAAGGGAAAGGGACTCAATCCCCCTAGGGGAAAATTTCAGTGGAATTCGTCCTCCAATCAATCTATTATTTCAAAGTGAACTCTTCCCAAGGACGAGGGAAATTCTAGACATAACTCCACTATGGTTAGAAGGGGTGAGGTAGCCATTGAGATAGGTCACGAACTATTCTATCCATTTAGATGGGGATCTATCCATAAAGATGATTATAGACTTGACTAACCCTCACCTTAGAGATTACTACTAATTGATTTTGGACCTTCCTTTCAGTAAGCAAGAGACTTAGCCAATGCATGCCTTGCCTTCTTTATAGCAAGTCCAGTCAAGAATTCTCAATAGACCTTTCCTTTCAGAAGGCGAGGTAAGGTCGGCCTTATATTTACTCCTTGATTTCTAAGATAAATCTTCTAAAGGATGAGGGATCCCTAATGAACATCAGAGACATACAAAGGTTATACCTTCCCTATTTGGTGGGTCGGGGATTGTAGTAAGTTTTGCAGACCTAGAATTCCCCTGTCGTAGGTGGAAGGATCTCTCACCCACTCAATGGATCTATGACTACACCTTCCAATCAATCAATCCATCTATCCCTAGCTCTAACTAGTGAGACAATAGCTCTAACTAGCGGCTTATGTAGTAAYGGATCGCCAGTTTTAGTGGGTGACACATTACGGGGATCTCTCCTAGCAAAGTAGATAGAMGTCTCAATCAATCCATCTATCCCTCATTGGTATTGTCAGATCAGAATGGATGTAGGGCTACACTTTCCTTTCATCAATTGTCGATGATTATCTTATCGAACCGATGATTCTAACTGTTCAGTCGACTGATGACTCTATTCCATTATCGAGCTGTAGATAAGCCTTTTCATAAACATGTCTATTATTGAGCTTATGAACTATTCTATCCATTCTAACCATTGAGATGGGTCACAAACCATTGATTCTATCCATTCTATCCATTTAGATTTTATCCATTATGAACTGGCTACGAATGAGTAGTATCCTCAATCTAACAGGTATGTCTGTGCTGAAAATGAGTATGACTGGCTTGAACAAAGATAGACTCTAATAGAGTCTCTAGTCCATTAGCCACGTAGATTTCCAATGATTCTATTATCGAGCTAATGATTATCGAACTCTTGAGCTCTAGATAGTCCATTAGCCACAAGGAAGCAGCAACCCATTGATTGTCTCCTTAGTCCAGTGAACCAAGGATGGTTGAAAGGATTTATATGCCAAGATTCGAATTCCAATCAATCAATCAGTCATTCTTCCACCTCGCTCACCTGACTAGGGTACATATAACATTACATAAGCGTCATGTGTTCAGTTGGACATGTGTAGGTGAGAAAGTGTTATGGTATCAAGATCGAATATGTCAGGTAGATAGATCCAGGTAAGAGAGACCCATTTGGGTGGCATCAATCTAGGTCTCAATCAGATCAATGAAGATCAGGTCTCCGGTCAATGAAGGCGGGTAGGAAGGTATCAGGTCGGTTTAGTCGAGCGAAGAAACATCATCAGTGTTCTTGTCGAGCAAAGTAGCATTGGGTGGTGTCATCTTCCTATCGTCACATTCTATCGTAATGGGTGGGTCTATCCATAGGTTCTCGACACACGTTCTAGCCACATGGGTTCGACCAACCTCGTGTTAGTTCTTTCAATCCTAACGTCTAGCCAACACAGGTTCTAGCATCCACGGGTTCATCAACCAACCTCAGTTTCATTAGCTCTTTCAAGCCTCACATCTAGCCACCATGGGTTGTAGCATCACGGGTTCACCCAACTTTGGTTTCTTTCGCCCAGCCATCGGGTTCGACCAGTGAGAGAGAGGAGAGGTAGCTGGCCTATTTGAATCTAGAATTTAGAGGTACCAAATCAATGAAAAAGAAAGTAAACGGGTCAGTTAGAGAGAGATGGTGCTTAGCAGGGATGCAAGAAACCTCTTTCATTTACATTTTATCCCATTGGAAACTCTCTTTTTAACCTGATATGATATGAGTTCCAAAAACCTGTTTGAAATAGTCTTACTTGGTGGGTACCATGCTATCGACCTTCTACCTACTTGAATTACCTTTATGTGCAACAATAAACAACAATCTTGGATTGGTGGATCATTTTCACTATTTGAAACTGGTGACAACGAATTCCTCCAGGATTAGGATTTCAGATCCTATAATCCAGCATTGGTTGTAACTAATAAGACCAAGTTAGAATATGGATGAGATTGCATTTAATAATCAGTTTTCCTGTGTAAATTAATATAAATTCATGTAAGCCCGTAGAGGTAGAAGGAGTGTGAGTGAGCTATTGTAATATCCATAATTTGAATAATAAGACAACCGATACGCTTGGTGGACGTAGCCCAACATTTGGGTCAACCACGTGAAATATCTGTGTTTATTATCTGTGTATTTATTGATTGTCTAATATGATATTTGTGTTTTTGCATTTACAAATATAACAATTGGTATCATAGTAGGTTGGAGGAGAGGCTATTGAAGGAAACAAATTATCGGAGGAGCAATAGGAGTGAAACCCGTGTAAGGTGCATCGATTTCTACATCATCACGGGGGCCTCCTCTTGGAAGGTGAAACGTCCTATAGGCCCAACTTTCCTCTCTGAAAAATTCTTGAGAGCATCGCACCCTAGATGCATCGAGAGGGGCGACGACCCATTGAAGAACGTCGCAGCCTGGTTGTATCGAGAGGAATGATGACCCTTTGGAGCACGTTGCAGGGAAGGTGCATCGAGAGGTGCGACGAATCCTTAAAAATTCGCATGTTTTTTGCAATAATTTAAGGTATTGTCGTTTGGAAAAGTTTAGAGTCTTTGGAAGTAAATTCCAAATCAAGAGAGAAGATGGGAAAATGGGAAATTTTGATTCTCGAGTATACAAAGGCATATTGGCTGGGTACTCAAGCAAAAGGAAAGCATACAAATTATTCAATATAAGACTTCACTAGATAGTGGAAAGAATCAATGTAACAATTGATGAGACACATGGATGCAAAATAAAAGAAGAGAGAAAAAATCTAGTGGAATAGTTTCACAAAGAAGAAGTAAAGGAATAAGAATTAGAAGAAAAAGATGAAGAAGAGAAACCAAAAGCAGAGCATGAACAACAAGATATTTAGGAACCTCAAAATACACCTAGCAAATGAGTGCAGAAGAATCATCCTTCATATCAAATCATCGGGAATAAAGATCCAGGAGTGGAAACCAAAAGAAGAATCCAATCACGAGAAATAGAACACCTAACACTACTATCTACAGTTGATCCAAGCAACTTTGAATAAGCCAGCAGGGATGAATTATGGATCAAAGTCATGGATGAAGAATTAGATCATATAGAGAAGAATGGCACTTTAGAATTGGTTCTAAGGCCTAGGAACAAGAATGTGATCGGAACAAAGTGGATCTTGATCCAGGTGGATATTGGTAGCCACCCACGTATTCCAACTGGCTCCTCTTGACAGTTTTTAGTTCATCACGTTCTTTTGTAATCCTTTGTAATTGTGGGTTCTACACTTCTGGGGTTGTCTGAAGACCTACACAGTTTCTAGGTGGATATTGGTGGACGTCCACCTAATCCAACTAGATTATTTTTTAATTTTTCATATCAACACATCTTTTTATACTTCTAGGGTTGTTTGGGGCCCTAAACAATGTTTTTTTGGTGTGAAACAGTTAAACAATAGACTAATTTAGAGTTTGATGGGATAATGTCTAGTTATGAAAAATACCTTTCCAACAAGCTATCATGCGCCTAAAATGGAGGTTGTATGCAAAAGTTGTGACCTCGGGAATTTGAGGTACCAACTTACTCATCATGGCCCACATAAATTTTGGTGTTTCATATCCTAGCCTTAGGTTTTTGGATGTCTAGGGTTTTGGAATTCATGAGTAATGCTAAAAAGGCCTTTGGAGCCTCATTATAATCATTCTGCTCATACATATGTGCATAGTAAGCCATATCTCTTCTCATAGATAGATACCACCATTCGAGCAAGTTGCTTCCAGTTCTGTAGTTTTACAGTTTCAGACTATTTTATTTATTCAATAGAAGTTATTGTTCATTGGATACCTATTGTTGTTCTCCATAACTCTGTTTTATTGTATTCAGTCTGTTGTTCTTTTCGGTTCGCTCATAAATCCATATCGGTGGTATCATAGAAGTCTTCTCTTCATTTATTTGTCTTTGTGCATGTCCCCGACAAGATCTGGGTATAAGAAGTTGGGACTCGAACCAGTTGATCCTTTGGAAGATCGGCCATGTTGAGCCTAACAAAAACCCATAGGGGACGAGAAGAAATATGATGGAGCAGGAGATCCTTTTAAAATGTTGCTTAAGGAAGCCTTTTTAGGACAAAGGAATGAAATTTTGGACAACTTTGCACAGATCCTTCAACGATTGCCCACTTGAGACACATCTTCATCAAACGACCATGCAACCCCCTTCAAGGTACAAGTAAATTTTGATATTCCATTATTTGAAGGACTGATAGATGTGGATGTTGTATATAAATGGTTGAATCTTCTCGAAGGCTATTTTTCGATCCACAATTTTTCTGACAGGGAAAAGATTACTTTTTCACTCCTCAAAGTTGTCCCCCATGTTAAGGACTAGTGGGATACTTACTCTGAGAAAAGGGACATAGAGGAATATTCAATATTTTCGGTCTCCCCCACATGGGATTCCATTAAGGAACAATACTACCTTGTTGGAAGCTACGAGGACTGGTACATAAGATGGACCACACTGCGTCAGGAAAGGGACCATACAGTACCATATTTCACCAATATTTTCCATACCTTGCGCACCAAATTGGGTATCAAAGACTCTTAAAAATATCTGGTTCTCAAATACCACGATTTTGTTCATAGATACATTAAAAAAAAATGGATTTTATGGACATCGCATCAAGGTGTGACTTATTGATATGTTATCAAGATCGAGCAGAAATTTAAGTAGAAGACGCGAGAGTTTGGATTTGAAAACTCCTCATAGCAGAAGTAGGGAAAAGGCAGCCCCAACCCACAAAAAAAGTGATAGAGAAAAAAATTTCCACTCTCAGGACAACAAGTCCAAGCTGCAACCCAAGAAGGGTAATGAGAAGATGAATAAAGACACGAGAAAATGGTGTGAATACCATATACTCTCTTGTCACAACACCAAAGAACGTCGTTATAAGCAGTAACTGGTGGCCAAGTTTAAAGCTTCTGAGTTAGAGGAAGATTATAACTCTGAATCATAAAGTGGAAGTGGATCATCGATATTGAACCCAGTGCCAACTCTGCTATCACCAAAGTCTAAGCAAGCAAACCACAAGAACTAGAGGAAGGGGAATGACTCTTTCACTCACAGATGTGGGTAAAAAGAACTCTGTTTCATTTCATTGTCGATAACGACAGTCAGAAGAACCTAATTTCATAATAGGTCTTCAAGCGGCTAGAACTATCGATAATCCTGCACCTGCAACCCTACACCATCGGCTAGCTTCGCGAAGGATGAGATCTTCGCGTCAGCCAATAGTTTTGTCTACCCTACAACATCAAGCCCTTCAAGGATGAGGTATTGTGTGGTATTTCTCATCTTGAATTTTGTGATGTTCTTTTAGGTGAGCCATATTTGTGTAAGCGACATGCTATGTATGAATCTAGACCCCGCAATGTTATTATTACTTTGGGTAGACAATTGTATAGGATACCAAAGGTAGCTCCACCTATCATCATTTCTTTAATCTCTACTAAGAAATGTAGTGAGGTCATTTCACAGGCCAATGTTCAACAACACAGGTATTCCAACAGAGGAAGAACACCTTCATTAACCGCTCACATAACCAAATCAAAGATCAACACACCGATGTTTTCACATGGTAAAACACCTATGGAGAAACATCCACGGCCCCAGCCAATGCGACCACTTGGAGCAGTTTATTAATGCAAAAGAAAAAGATTACATATATATTTTACAATAGAGTTTCTCACAATTGATTGTTGGCAAATGGCCTTCCATGCTCTTTAAATAGAGATCATGGACCAATAAGGTGTTAAGCCATGGATCAATAGCCATTAAGATCAAGGAGAGTACGAACCATAAGATCACTCTATGTCAGGAACATATCGTGACCGTCGGATTTCCTAACTTAAAATGCATACTAATGCATACTAAAGAAACACACTAAGAAACACACTTTTACCTAACAACATATTAGACCAAGTAGATCTTAACTAACTCCTAAGTGTCTAAATATCCTAACATCCCCCCTTAAGAACAACTTGGGATAGGATTGAAGGATTTACAATGTTGACACAATAGGAGAAGGAAGGAGGCATTAGTGCCTATCCCCCCTTAATGACAACTTCTTGAACTCCTAACATAGAGCGAAGTTTGGAAAACTTTGCTTCTGTAAGAGACTTTGTGAAAATGTCTGCAACTTGATCTTCTATATGGAAAAAGAGCACTTCAATAACTTGATCATGAATGAGCATTCTGATGAAGTGCATGTGTATCTCAATGTGCTTGCTGCATTGATGTTCAATTGGTATTTGTCAAGATTTATGGCACTTTTATTTTTGCACCAAAGGTTGGTCGGATGTTGCTACTCGAATCCAAACTCTGAAAGGATCTATTGGAGCCACAAGGCTTCCTGACTTTCATTTACCATTCCTCAGTACTCTGCTTTTGCTGAAGAAAGTGAAATAGGCTGTTGTTTCTTACGGGCCCAAGTGACAGGTCCTGAACCAAGGCTGAAAACATAACTTGTAGTGGACTTCTGATCATCAGGTTCGTCGACCCAATCTGAATCAGTGAAACCAACCAATAAGGGAGTCCCCCCTGAACTATAATGTATCTCGAACTAAACTATACTACAAACACAACGAAGTATCATTTTAGGTGATTTCCAATAGATTTCATGGGGTGTTTTCATAGACAGGGACACAACACCAACAATAAAGGAAATATCAGGATGGGTATGAGTCAAGTATAAGAGGCTACCAACTAACTGACGGGATAGGGTGGCATCAAATTCAAGAGAAGTACATGTGGCAGTAAGCTTGACTCTAGATTGGAAGGGAGAGGGGGTTGGTTTATAATCATCCATGTGAAAGAGATGAAGAAGGTCACAAGCATACTTAGACTGGGAAAGAAAAATTCCTTAATTTCTTTACAAAACTTCGAGGCCAAGGAAATAGTGAAAAAAACCTAAGTCTGTCATTTCAAATTTCTTCTTAAGACTGGTTTTCACATGGTTTGAAAGTTTTGAGTCACTACCAGTAAGGATAAGGTCATCAACATAAAGGACAAGGACTATGATATGGCTTCCTACTTTCTTGGTATAAACATTAGGATAAAAATGGCATCTAGAGAATCCGGTGTCAATAAGAAGGCTGTCCATTTTGGCAAACCAAGCTCGGGGAGCTTGCTTAAGACCATAAATAGATTTCTTAAGGTGACAAACAAGGCTAGAGTCATTCTAGACATAGCTAGGAGGTTGTTCCATGTAGATTTCTTCTTTCAAATCACCATGCAAGAAGGTGGATTTAACATCCATCTGATGGACCTCCCATTTATGTGAGGCAGCAAGGGAAAGAACAAGGCAAATGAAATTCATTTTGGCTACAGGGGAAAAGGTTTCATTATAGCCAATTCCTTCAAATTGGGAGAATCCTTTGGCAACTAACCGAGCCTTGTGTCTGTTAACACTTCCATATGATGCATACTTAGTTCTGTAGACCCATTTACATCTAACAAGTTTTCTTCCTTTTGGAAGAGGTAGAAGATTCCAAGTATCGTTTTCCATTAAAGAATGATACTCTTAATTCATTGTTGTATCCCAATCTGGATGACCTGAAGCTTCTGCAAATGTCTCTGGATCATGAGTCTCTAAAAATTTAGCCAAAAGAGAAGAGGCTCATTGGATCTGTGAATGTGTTAGACGTTGATATGAAGGATCACCAACAAGATCACCAGCTTCTTCTTGTGTTGAACAGACCCATCTAGGAAGCAGGGGAACTGGTGCTTGTTCAGGTTCAAAGGACTCATCTGGAGGAAGGGAAACAAGTGGAGGTGGATTTTCATCCTCACTGTCATCATCTGAAGAAGAATCCATAATAGGAACAGAAGAAGGCACAAATGTCGAAGATGGCTCGTAGGCAAAAGAAGGCACAACCTCCAAATTAGGCTTGCAGTCCAAGGGATTTTCATCAAATTTAACATCTCTTCTAAGAATAATTTCATTACAATGTGGTTGAAGAAGTCTATAACCTTTGACATCTTCAAAATAACCAACAAATATACACTTCTCACTTTTAGGCTGCAATGATTTCCTTTTCTCATCAGGAATGTGAGCCCATGCTATACTGCCAATACACGGAAGTGACTTACATCTAGTTTAATTTTAGTCCAAGCGTATTCTGGTGTTATATTTTTAAGATACTTTGTGGGAGTGAGATTGACTATGTAATTTTCACAGTTGATTGCTTTCGCCCAATACTTTAGACTTAATCCCTTAGATTGGATTTCTTTTAATGTGAAATTCTTTCTTTCAGCAACACCATTTTGTTGTGGTGTATATGGAACAGTGTGTTTCATTTGGATGCCTTGTGTAGTGCAGTAACTTGTAAAATTATTGTTCACATATTCACCTCCATTATTTGTTCTTAACTTTTGAATTTGATGTCCAGATTTCTTTTCTGCAAGGGCCTTGTAGGCCAAAAACTTGTCAAAATATTCACTCTTAAGTTTTAAGAAGTAAACCCAAGTATGTCTGGAAAAATCATCAATGAAAGTTAAGAAATACTTTCACCCAGAAAAAGAAGGAGAAGAAAATGGACCTCACAAATCACTGCGAACAAGCTGTAAAGGGCCTGAGGTGTGCCAAGAGGCACATTTGTCAAAATTGTCCCAATGATGCTTGTCAAGAACACAACTGGCACAAACACCATCTCTGCATGAAACAAGAGGAAGACCAATCACCATATGTTGATTCCATAGTTGCTGCAATGAGCGATAGTTTAGATGACCAAACCACTCATGCCAAAGTTTGCTCAAGTCAACTTGGTGAGGTGAAAACTCTATGGTTTTACCTTGACCTGAATGGGTGATTTTATATACTGATAGAAGGTTACAAGAAAGACTTGGAACACATAATACATCATTGAAATGACCATTATAGACTTGATCTGTTCTAGATCCTACAACACTAAGAAATCTTTCATCACCAACAAATATTTTCTTGGTGTTACATTCATTTAGAGTAGAAAATATGGCTTTATCCTTAGCCATGTGATAAGATGCTCCTTAATCAATAAGCCACTCATCAGAAGAAGAAGTAGAATTTGTGTTGAAGGAGAAACCAAAAGAGGAAAGTGCATGTCCATGAGAAGAAGAAGAAGAAGTAGAATCAATACTGATGTTGTGCTTCTTCATCGTTGCTTCTAAAGCTGCCATATTCTTGAAACATTTGGACTCATCATGACCATCTTTATCACAAAAGTTGCAATGTCTGTCAGTCTTCTTATTTTTATATTTTGCTCTTTTGTCGCCATTAAGAGATGAAGTTGTCTAAGTGGGTTTGGGACCCTTATATTGCTTGTTGTTGTAGCGAGGATGTTGCTTCTTGGGATAGTTGGGTTTATCTTTCTGCTGGGAAACTAAGGCTTTGTTAGAGGTGCTTGCAGTGTTGATCACTCCAAGTTGTATAATTTAATCTTTCTCTCTAATCAAAGAAGCAAAAAAGGACTCAAGAGTGGTTTTTTTATAAGATTTCCCTAGAGCCTCTCTCATGGCATAAAAGGTAGATACAAACACAGAATATGCACTACCTAGCTTAGAAAGAATAAGATAGATGCAACACTCTTCCTCCATTTTTATATTACATTCTTCACATAAAATTCTGAGTGTTTTAAACTTAGATAGATAGTCTCCAAGGCAAGAAAAATCACTTGGAATCAAGGTCAACATTTGATTTTATAACTTTTGTGCTCGAATAATATTGAGTTTACCAAACACAGATTCAATCTTGTCCCAAGCTTCTTCGGGGTCATCAATTTCTTGAAGGTGGTACCTTAAATCAGGAGAGATGGACATTCTGATTAGTTCTCATGCTTTGTCATTCCTATTATCCCATTTGGTTTTCTTATCATCATCAGTGGATTCTTTTTCCTTTCCCAAGGTAATCTGGTACAAGCCTTTACTTCTTAATAAATCTTCCATATGAGATTTCCATTGGAAGTAGTTCTTGCAGGTAAGTAAGACATAACTTGTAGAATCCATATTAAATATGCAGATAATGTGGATTTAAAACTGAAATTGACGATCTGGATGGAAATATCTCGAAAAATGACGTGGTTTTAAAAAAAACGACACTGAAAATGGACTTCCGATGTGATATTTGTGCCCTTTTTAAAAAAAAGGCATAAACGGTAACCAACTGACCACGCGATAGTGTAAGTTGCTTTAAGAAGTGACCCACTTTTATAAAGAGAAGTGGGGATCACTTTACAATGAAGTTACTTTATAACAGAAAATCTGCATGTAAAACAAATAACTCTAAGATAAAGTATTAAAGCTACTTAAAGTGATTCACTTTTATACTTGAAGTGAAATACACTTTACAATTTTAGCATGAACTTTTTCAAAAAAGTAACAAAAGAGAGACTTAAACTCAAGACCTCTTACTTAATAAGGAAAGTTTTAACCAAATGGTCTAGCAAAACATATTGCAACGTTCATAAGGAGGATTGGGGTTGTTGTTGTTGTTGTTGATGTTATTGTTGTTGGAGAGCGTGCTAAAAAAAAACTCTTTTCACACAAGAAAACAATTTTACTTCTTGATGACAACAAGGGTTATATCTCGGTTAGCTTACCTGGAAGATGCACCTTTTCCTATCCATTTCTTATTTTCTGAGATCGCACAGGGTGCAGGGAAAAGAGCATACCTAGATATAAAAGAGTAGAAACCCATAAAAAAAATACAAAAATGAAATAAAACCAAAATACTTCTCTGCAAAAAATTAAAAAAATGTGTATTCAAACTTTATACCTACGGATCTGACTGTAATGGTCGTATCTTGGGCAAACATAAACCTTTTCGAGTGAAACAAAAAGTGTTCCTGAATGAAACGAGTTCTCCAGACGCAATGGAACAGTCCTCTCAGCCCACAAATGTACAAAAAGGACAGAAAATGAAGATGAGGCAACTCGGCTTCACGATCTCGATCTACAACATGAGCGGGTATTCAAACATGCTCTGATACCATGTTCAAAAACATAGGTATTCCAATATACGATAAAAACATTAAGTAACCACTCACATAACCATATCAAATATCAACACACCAATGTTTTCACATGGTAAAACCCCTACGGGGAAACATCCACGACCCCATCCAACGTGACCACTTGGAGCAATTTATTAATGCAAAAGGAAAAGATTATAGAGAGATTTTACAATAGAGTTTCTCACAATCGATTATTGGCAAATGAACCTCATTCTCTTTAAATAGAGATCATAGACCAATTGGATGTTAAGCCATGGATCAATGGTCATTAAGATCAAGGAGAGTATGAACCATCGGATCACTCTATGTTGGGAACATATCATGACTGTCGGATTTCCTAACTACAAATGCATACTAATGCATACTAAAGAAACACACTAAGAAACACACTTTTAACTAATGACATATTAGACCAAGTAGATCTTAACTAACTCCTAAGTGTCTAAATATCCTAACAACCAGGACGTTCGTCTTCTTTGTGATCCATACTCACAATCATAAGAAGTTCACCGCCACATCTGTGACCTCTACACATAGCCTCTTTTTACAGCAGAATCAAGTGGACAGGATCGTGGAAGAGTACAGAGACATCTTCTCCTCACCCACCGAGGTACCGACGCACTTCCAAGTCAAGCATCCAATTGATCTAACCATCAGTTCCTCGCTACCTAATGGACCAGTCTATCATTGCTCACTGATGGAAAATAACGAAATCAAGCGCGAGATCCAAGAG
>ML786604.1:222782-262472 GCA_009831015.1 Picea engelmannii | reverse complement strand
TGATGTATGGAAGACAACTTTCAAATATAAATAAGGTCTCTTTGAATGGATGGTCATGCCCTTTGGCTTAACAAATGCAACAAAAACTTTCATGAGATTGATGGATGATGTATTAATACCCTTCACCAACTCTTTTGTGGTGGTATATTTGGATGACATCCTCGTCTTCAGCAAAACTTGGGAGGAGCACATGCAACATATTCAATGGGTTTTGGGCACTCTGTAGAAACACAAGCTATATGCCAACTTGGAAAAATGCTCCTTTAACATGAACAAGGTCCAATACTTGGACTACATTGTTGATGAGCATGCGATACATGTGGATCCAGCTAAGATCCAATTCATTCGTGACTGACCATCCATGACTACACTAACTGAGCTTTGGATCTTCTTGGGACTTGCCAACTTCTATCGGAGGTTCGTGTTGGGATTCTCCCATATTGCATGGGCCCTCAACCAAGTAACCAAGGGCAGTAGTAAGGAAAATTTTGCATGGGGGCAGACACAATAATGAGAATTTGATGATTTGAAGAATCTCTTGTTCTCAGCTCCATTACTCTCCTTACCTTATCTTCAACAATTGTTCAAGATTGAGACAGATGCCTCCAACTATGTGGTCGATGCAATTCTCACTCAGCATGGTCATCCAGTAGCATACCATAGTGAGACACTCTCATATATTGTCTAGAAATACCCCACCTATGACAAATAAATGTATTCCATTGTGAAAGCTTGTCGTCGGTGGAAACATTACATTCTAGGAAAGGAGACAATCATCCACATTGATCACAATCCTCTACAGTTCATACAAACACATGGGAAGTTGCAGAACGACCATCATAAAAAACTGGTCAACATACATACAACAGTTCCATCTCAACATCAACTATAAAACAAGGAGCACAAATCATGTTGTTGACTACCTTAGTCACCCTCTTGTTGTTGCACTCACCACAATGCTCCATTCCTGTGGGCATGAGGCATCTAAGTGGCACCAAATTTATCCGCATGACCCTAACTTCTCCACCACATATTGACTCTTGGGTACAGGAGTGAATGTCATTGATTTTCACATCCAAGATGGATTGTTATGACATATATGCCACCTCTGTGTTCCCACAAGTGAGCGTGCAAAGGTTATTTGGGAGGATCACAACAGTTGGATGGCAGGACATTTTGGCATAGAGAAAACTGTCATTGTTCTATAGAAACATTTTTATTGGACAAAACTTTGATGGGACGTCAACACGTATATAAAAGGAATATTTTGAATCCGAATCAAATCCAGAAGGAGGGAAGCGAATTACCAATTTCAAACCCAATTCCATTGTCGCTACCACCAAATTCAAACCAAGTGAACCAGAAGAACTAGAGGAAGGGGACTACCTCTTTCAGTCATAGATGTAGGTAAAGGGGGCTCTGCTTCATTTCATTGTCAATTGTAGTAGTCAAAAGAACTTAAAATTAGTATAGGTCATCAAGCAGCTGGACCTACCGATGACTTCGCACCCATAGCCCTAAAACATTGCTTGGCTTCACCAAGGAATAAAAATTCACTTCAACCAAAAGTGTTGTCTACCCTATGGCATCAAGCCCTTCAAAGACGAGGTATCTTGTGATATTTCTCCTCTTGAAGTTTGTGATGTTATTTTAGGAAAACCATATTTGTGGAAGAAACATATTGTGTATGAGTCTATACCCCGCAGTGTTATTATTAATTTGGGTAGACAATTGTATAGGATACCAGAGATAGCTCCGCCTACCGATATTTCTTTAATCTCTACTAAGAAATGCAGTAAGGTCATTTCAAAGACCGAGAATTTCGTCTTCTTTGTGATTTGTGCTCACAATAAGAAGAAGGTCGCTGCCACATCCGTGGCCTCTACACAGAGCCTTTATTTGCAACAAAAGCAAGTGGATGGTATCGTGGAAGAGTACAGAGACATCTTCTCCTCATCCACTGGGGTACCGACGCACTTCCAAGTCAAGCATATAATTGATCTAACCCCCGGTGCACCCCTGCCTAATGGACCAGTCTGTCATCGCTCGTTGATGGAAAATGATGAAGTCAAGCATCAGATCAAATAGATGCTTCAAAATGGGCATATCAAACCCATATCCTCCCCTTGCGGAAGCTCAATTGCACTATTGCAGAATAAAGATGGGACCTGGCGGATCTTCATTGAATACAAATAATTAAACAAAATAAAAATTAGGAACTGATGCCCAATTCCCTGAATTGATGATCTTATTGACCAACTCAAGGGTGAGAATTTCTTTAGCAAGATTAACCTAAAGTCTGGCTACTACTAGGTTCCCATCAAACTAATTGATGTATGGAAGACAACTTTCAAATCTAAAGAAGGTCTCTTTGAATGGCTAGTCATGCCCTTTGGCTTAACAAATGAACCAACCACTTTCATGAGGTTGATGGATGATTTATTGATACTCGTCACCAAATATTTTGTGGTGGTATATCTGGATGACATCCTCATCTTCAACAAAACTCGGGAGGAGCACATGCATCATATTCAACAGGTTTTGAGCACTCTGCAGTAGCACAAGCTATATGCCAACTTGGGAAAATGCTCCTTTGGCATGAACAGGGTTCAATAATTGGGCTACATTATTGATGAACATGGGGTATATGTGGATCCAACTAATATCCAAGTCATCCGTGATTGGACAGCCCTGACCATACTAACCAAGCTTCATATCTTCTTGGGAATATCTAAATTATATTGACGGTTCATGTTGGGAATCTCCCATATTGAATGGGACTTCAACCAAGTGACCAAGGGTGGTGGCATGGAAAATATCGCATGGGGGAAGGCATAAAAACAAGCATTTAATGATATGAAGTATCGCTTGTGCTTATCTCTAGTACTATCCTTACATTATCTTCAACGATTGTTCGAGATTGAGACAGATGCCTCCGACTATGTTGTTGGTGCAGTTCTCACTCAGCATGGTCATCCAGTAGCATACCATAGTGATACACTCTCATATATTGTCCATAAATACCCCACCTATGAAAAAGAAATGTATTCCATTATGAAATCTTGTTGTCAGTGGAAACATTACATTCTGGGAAATGAGACAATCATCCACATTGATCACAATCTTCTATAGTTCATACAGACACATGGGAAGTTGTAGAACGACCGTCATAAAAAATGGTTCACATACATACAATAGTTCCATGTCAACATCAACTATAAAATGAGGAGCACAAATCATGTCATTGGCTACCTCAGTCGCCCTCTTGTTGTTTCACTCACCACAATGCTCCATTCCTGTGGGCATGAGGCATCTGAGTGGCCCCAACTTTATCAGCATGACCCTAACATCGCCACCACCTATCAGATCTTGGGTACAAGAGATAATGTCCCTGATTTTCACATCCATGATGGACTGTTATGCCATATGTGCCACCTCTGTGTTCCCACAAGCATGCGTGCAAATATTATTTGGGAGGCTCACTACAGTTGGATGATAGGACATTTTGGCGTGGAGAAAACTGTGGTTGTTCTACAGAAACATCTTTATTGGCCAAAACTTTGATAAGACGTCAACAAGTATATCAAATATTGCACTACTTCTTCCATTACCAAGCCAKCCATCYAGAAKAAAGGCTTATACACCCATCTTCCTACTCTCGAGAAGCCTTGGTAATCCATGTCAATGGATTACATGTCTRGCCTTTCATCCACCAAGAATGGAAATGATTGTGTACTTGTGGTGGTTGATTGGTTTTCGAAGATGGCCATTATCATAGTCTACAAGAAGAACATCAAAACATAAGATACACTCAATCTCTTCTTCGAAYGGGTGTGGRTCCATTTTGGGATACCACAAACCATCACCCAAATCAGGACAATAGGTTCCTTAGCATATTTTGGTCGAGTCTTTGGTTACTGTTGGACACCAAGCTCACTAAATCCATTGCTTTCCACCCCCAAACTGATGGTCAKATAAAGGTCATCAATCCAATTACTATGTGCATCCTWCACATGTACAACTCTAAGCATATGCGTACATGGGATGAGAGTCTTCCCTATGTTCAACATAGCTACAAAAGGGATCTCCATAGCTCCATCGACCATATCCCATTTCAGTTAGGGCTAGGATTCTAATGCTTGGGTCCCATTGATGTTGTATGATCTCTTGTAACCACACAATAAGAATCTTCCCATGTTCAGTCTGAGGCTGACAAAGCCACCAGATTCATTGAGAGGATTCAACACATCTTCCAATAGGTCCATGAGATTTTGTAGAAATCCAATGCTAAGTACAAGCAGTTCCATGATAAACACCGGGTACCACACCAGTTTTAGGTGGGAGATAAGTTCTTGTTACATTTGTAGAAAGAGTGCTTTACAGTCCCCATCAGAAGCTCCACCCACTTATCTATGGGCCTTAAACTATCACCAAGGTTGGGGTTAGAAATGCTTTTGAGTTCAACACTCCACCCTTCCTTGGCTTGCACCTAATGTTCAATGTGGACCTCTTTCAGCCATATTTTCCACCATTATTGAACACCTCAAAGATCGTAGAACATTTGAAACCAATAGATCTCAACCCTGACTACATGGAACAAGCATCCATTGATCATATAGTGGATACACAGGTCAAGGTAACCCATCAACAGAGGATCCAACTTTATCGGGTTGTCAAGGCAGGGCACCTCCTACACCAAGGCAAGTGGCTCACCTAGGGCTAAATTCAGTAGAAGTTTTCTCACCTGATGGGGGAACTCAATGCAATTGAGACCATTGCCTCCTAAGGGGGGAGGATGATCCAAGTGGATATTGGTGGCCACCCACCTATTCCAACTAGCTCATCTTGACAATTTTTAGTTCATCACGTTCTTCTGTAATCCTTCGTAATTTTGGGCTCTACACTTTCAGGGTTCTATGAA
This sequence comes from Picea engelmannii, assembly GCA_009831015.1. Lineage (NCBI taxonomy): Eukaryota > Viridiplantae > Streptophyta > Pinopsida > Pinales > Pinaceae > Picea > Picea engelmannii. Next base: position 257,551 of record ML786604.1, on the reverse strand, counting down.
GCCCTACACAGTTTACAAGTGGAGATTGGTGGTCGCCCACCTAATCCAATTGTCTTACTTTTGAATTTTTCATGTCAGCACATCTTTATGTACTTACAAAGTTGTTTTGGGCCCCTAAACAATGTTTTTTTGGCGTGCCACAATCAAATTTTAGATGGAGTCAAAGTTTGACGACATAATGTGTATTTCCTGAAAATACCTTTCCAACGTGCTATCACATGCCTAAATCAGAGGTCATATCCAAAAGATACGACCACGGGAAGTTGAGGTACCAACTTACCCATCGGGGCCCACATAAATTTTGGCGTTTCATCTCCTAGGGTTAGGTTTTTGGATGTCTAGGGTTTTGGCATTCATGAGGAATGTAAAAAATGCCTATGGAGCCTCATTGTAATCATTCTTCTCATATGCATGTGAATAGCAAGCCGCATCTCTTCTCAGATATAGCTACCACCATTCGAGCATGTTGTTTCCAGTTTTGCAGTTTTACAGTTTCAACTTATTTTATTTATTCAATAGAAGTTATTGTTCACTAGAAACTTATTGTTGTTCTCCATATATTTGTGTTATTTTATTTAGTTTGTTATTCCTTTTGTTCTGCTCATAAATTTGGATCAAGTCTTTAGGAACAAGTTGAACGAGGATCGACAAGTCACTAAGAACAAAGCAAGACTAGTATGAAAAGGATATGTTCTTGTTGAAGGTATATATTTTGAAGAGACATTTTCCCCAGTTGCCAGAATGGAAGGAATTAGATTGATTCTACACTATTCTTTCTCCAAGAATATCAAAGTGTATTAGATGGATGTGAAATCAACATTCATGAATTGAGATCTAGAGGAAGAAGTCTACATTGAGAAGCCATAAGGATTTCAGTTCTCAGAGAATGAAAATTATGTTTGCAAGTTGAAGAAGGCCTTGTATGGTCTCAAACAAGCCCCCAAAACATGGTATTCTAGATTGTACAAATAATTACAACAAAAAGGGTGGTTTAGGAAAGGGAATGAAGACAACAACCTCTACATCAAGGTAAATCATTATAGTATTCTGTTGATTGAAGATTATGTTGATGATATTATCTTTGGAGGTTATGATGATAAGATGAGCCAGAAATTTGCAAAGGATATGCAAAATGAGTTCAAGATGTCATTGATTGGAGAGCTATATTTCCTTTTGGGTCTTCAGATATGTCAAAGAAACCAAGGAATTTGTATCTCTCAGACCAATTATATTAGATAAATGCTAAAGAGGTTTGGAATGGAAGATTGCAAACCAGTCAGTACCCCTATGCAAACTAGTTGCAAGTTAAGTAAAGATGATGATTCAAAGGCTACAAATCAGAGGCAGTACAGGTCAATGATTGGAAAATTACTTTATGTAACAACTTCTATACTAGATGTGATGCATCCAGTTGGACAGGTGGCACAGTTTCAAGAGACACCAAATGAATCACATGTCCTAGTAGTGAAGAGGATATTCAGATATCTCAAGGGTACAAAAGAGTTTGGATTATGGTATCCAAAAAGGAAGGATCTATCACTTGTTTCCTACACATATGTAGATTAGGGAGGTTGCATTTATGATCAAAGGAGTACCAATAGAGAAACTTTCTACTTGGGTGAGTGTTTGGTATCTTGGCTAAGAAAGAAATAATCATTAGTATCCTTGTCTACAACAGAAGAAGAGTATATTGTAGAAACAACTTGTTGTACATAGGTTCTATGGATGAAACAAACATTGAAGGATATACGAGTTGAATATGATGAGCCCATTTCGATATTTTGTGATAACAAAAACAACATCAATATCTCAAATAATCCAGCTATGCACTCTAAGATGAAGCACATTCCAATCAAGTTTCACTTTCTATGAGAAAAATTTGTAGAGAAGAACATCATAGTTGAGTATGTTGGTACAAAAGAGAAGATTGTAGATATCTTTACAAAATTTCTTCCAAGGGAAGATTTTGAGTATCTTCAACAAAAACGAAGAGTAGTTTATGCCCCATAATGAATGATTTTGAATTATTTTCTTATATGTCATATATTTACACGAGGAAGAACCATGAAGATGGAAGAGGAAAATTCAGATAGGTGGAGTAGCCCCAAGGAGAGTTCAAACAGGGGAGCATCCCCAAAGGGAAGTTACCCTTTTCCATTGATGTAAAAGGGAGGGAGATTAATCATATGCATGGAGAGAAATAATAGAGGCATGATTCCAGAGGGGACAATGGTCAAAGGGGGATCATAAGTATCCATGACTTCAATATTTTATTAGAATGTTTCCGTTGCATCAGAGTGTTGTCATCAATGCCAAATGGGGAATTTTTTTATTATTTGGGCAAGTTTTCATTGATGTCAACCCTTGAAACAATTTTGGTAGCCCTAGTTGCATGGATAAGAAACCCATGTTTGTTTGAGGAATAGTGTAATGAACATCAAGGAATTTGTAGGTGAATCTATTCTAAATGGTAGTACATGTCATGTCGTTTCTGGTGATATGTGGTACACCACATAACTCCTCACAGCTAGGGAGATATGGCCTTGTGAAGTTGGAGAACCATTTAGAGTATTCTAGAAGCCCTTAGAAAGTCAACAAGAAATCAATTATTCTAGAAATATTCTAGAATATTCCTAGTCAAAGTGGTTGAAAAAAGAAAATAATTAAAAAGGAATTAGTTGTTACAAGAGACTAGTTAAAGAAAAATTAGTTGTAACAAGAAAGTGGGTTAGCCTTAGAAAATGGAGAAAGGGGTAAATCAATTACAAGGAAGCTTATAGAGGAAGGCACTTGGAAAGTATAAATAAGAGAGCAAGAGGCTCCCATTAGCACCTATTGAGCACATTGAATATATATCTTGTGGAAGGTTTATTGAAGGTATAACATTGATGAATCTGAAGGTATGTGAATGTGAAGAAGAAAACTGAGTGACATAAAATTTTCGAAGTTGTAGAGAGAAAGGGTTTTTGAAAAACCTTAAAATAAGAGGTACTTTCTGGTTGCATGCTACCTAACAAGTGAGTACTCTCTAGACATTATTGGTCGTCCCATGAGTAGGTGTTAGATATGGATTTTGAGCAAGGTTTAAGGTTTTCGGAGCTGAGGAGAAGCTATAGGAAGGTCTGACAAGTTCCAACTACAACAAAGTATTCTACATAATAAAAAAGGTATTTTATAAGCTTGTTGTAGTTGGTTTCTTATGATGGCTTGGGGTTTGGTCATGGGAGATTAAGCATGTGCCCTTGAGGGTTTGTTGGCTAGTTGGTACATGTTGTATGAGACATATCTACAATGGTATAGTGTTGGTGTATTTGTTTGTTGTTGTTGGTACACACCATAGGTATTTTTATATAGTATATCTTGTGATTTTTGGAGCACATTTGAGGCATCTTGGTTGATGATCCAGAATTGGATCTAGGAGCTTGAAGGGGATCAAAAAGGCCTAAATATAAAATTTCTCATAATGGATTCAAAATGTATGTGTGTGTAGGCCTCAATGTTACAAACTCAACACAACTTGAACGGGCTCAAACAGACGTCGTATGGTCCAGATATTGCGATCTATTCATTTAGCCAAATAGGTAAAAAAAATATGATGACTGTGCAATCCATACAGTCTGTACAGTGCCACATGGAATCTAACTCTACATATCATCCAACCGTACAACTAACATGGTAGGGTACGTGGCACTGACATGGTAGAGTATGTGGTGCTGACGTGGACAGAGGTGGACTGGGAAGTTGATGTGACAGGTAGACCTATCAGGGAGTGACATGTGTCACCATTGCAAGGGTGACATGTGGCACATATGTAATGATGACGTGGAAGGTACAATAGCTGGTGACAGGGAAAACAATTGGACCAATGAGGACTTGACACGTGACATCGAAATTAGGTGAATGAGAAGGTGCCACGTGGCCCAGACATGAGCTGCCACGTGGCACCCAGTCATTGGTTGACGTGTTGAAAATTTTTTGGACTCCACAAGATTTAATTGCGCGACCTCCCGCTGGGCCAAAAGACTTGGCAGGGCCTGGCTAGCTAGCCCACCCTCGCATTAGGTCTTAACCTATATCGAAGCGGCTTGTATTTATGTTGGCATGGTGGTTTGAATGGTTAGAGTAAGGGTTGGGTCTAGTCCCATCCCTCAACGCAATTATATCATCAGACCATATTCCATATCACCTTACCTCCATTGTTGGCATGTTCTCATACCTCTGCCCTCGATTTCTATACATCTACCATATGACTCGGGATCATCACAACTGACACACGGTGGTTAAGGGGTTAGCCCCGATCGATCGAGCAAGCCCGCCGACCAGGGGCTTAACCCTAGGCTAAATCATCGAAGGGCTTAAACCATAATAGTGCATGGAGGTTTGACACACAGCCATATGGCCTTCACATAAAACTAGGAGCCAAATAGTCGGGGGCCAGCACACCCAGTATTAGCACATGGCCACATGTTGAGCACCAATACGACCAGGGGGCAACAAAAAAAAGGGGTTGCGCCCTATTTATTTTCTATATAGTGGGTTTTTACTATATAATAGTGATTTTATTGGTATTATTAAACAATTTTTAGAGATTTTGGTCATTTTCGGGGGATATTGGACCCTTTTTGAGGCCAGATCTYGGGGACAAGTTGGAAGATGGTTACCAACTTCACATMTATAAAAACCAAGGCTTCTTGAAGCCAAGGAGGAGTTTCATAACAGGTTTATGCTGAATATTTTCCAAGCTAAAKTCATTTTTATGCAGGGAAGCTATTGAAGAGCACACTTTTGCAAGCCATTTCTGGGAGCTTCGGTCATCTGTTTTCAGTGCGTGAGCTTTGTTGGGTTCTAGATATATGATAGAACAAGAAAAAATCAGTTTGTAAACTTTTTGKCACTATTGCAATGTACRTTTAAAGCTTCAAACAGAAATAAGAAAGCCTCACCAATTGAGACAAAGGCCTRGAGACGTAGGCGAGATTGTCGAACTCTATTATCACATTGGTGTTTATGGTTTGTTGTTCTTCTTTCTTTATTTCAGATCTGTATATATATTTATGGCTATCATGTTTCATTCCTAATTCTTCCTCTTTCATTGAGATTCCTAAATGGTTAATTAACACATGCTAAATAACTCAACCATTGTTGTTTAAAAGATCTTTTCGGATCAAGTGGCATGAGATCTAGTTGACGTTTGGATTTGAGTTTGCATGTTAACCAGGGAAAATCTACATTGTGGTGAAGGAAAGATTGTTGAATAGAATCCATTGATTGGATTGAGAAACATAACTTCTCAAAGCGAGAAGATGGCATCAGAAGAGGGAATTTCTCAGGATGAGAAAGAGTTTCAAAAAACTTTCTTCGCCATGTCGGAGATGATCAAGGTTTTGTATGAAAATTACTTGGAATAGAAGAGACCGAATCTGGGTGAATATTCAAAGGGAAAAAGTGAATAAGGAGAGGATCCTCCTCAAATTCATCCTTCACCTCCATCTTCACCTCCTTCTTCTCCTTCCTCTTCAATTTCAAGTTCTAAATACACTACAAAGAAACATGTCCATCAATATAAGAATGAAATGCCTTTATTAAAAATTCATGTTAAATTCGAATTACCCATGTATGATGGTGAAGTTAATGCAGAGAGACTTGAAAATTGGGTTAGACAGATGGAGGTTTATTGCAGTGTGCAACAAATTAAATATGAGGCCACTCAAATCAAGTTGGCATCACTTAGATTTGCAGGCACAAAACTCATCTAGTGGAAAATCAAGTTGAAAAATGACACGCAACAAGTGGGTAATGTATTTCCATCATGGTAAGTTTTTATTTTTTCACTTAGAAAGAAATTCTATCCTTTGGGTTATAAAGATAAAGATTTAATTGAATGGAAAACTCTTAAAGTAAGAAAAGGACAAACAATGCAAGATTGCATAGATGGCTTTCGTAAAATGGCATTGATGTTAGATATTTCTTTACATACTCAAAAAACTCTTATGAAGTATATAGGAGGTTTGCCTGCACATATTTGAAATATTGTATTCATGTTTGGACCTACTAATCTTGATGAGGTTTATGCTCAAGTGACGTACATTGAAGCTGGGAAAACAGGGGTTGGTTTATCAGGGGAATCATCTTCAAGGAAAGAGGACAAAAGGAAATGGAATGGCAAGAAGGAAAATTTAGTGGCAAGAAAGGAAGAGAAGCCCTCTTGCAAGAATTGCAAGAAAGAGGGGCATGATGAGGACCATTGTTGGCAATTGCAAATCGAGAAGAGACCGAAGTGGTTCAAGGAAAATAAAGGGAGGCAAATAGCTGCAACAACAACATGACCAATAGACCTGGGATCGGATGCAGGTGATGAATCTAAAGTCTCATTGATTGGTATGACAGGTAAAATTGGTGAAGAATTTGATTGTAGAAGTAAATTGTTTCACATAAGGGTCATCATGAGGCACATTAAGGTAGACACATTGATATATAGTGGATCTAAATCTAACTTGATTTCTGAGGAAGTGGTTAACAAATTGGGATTAGAAACACAGATGCATCATAATCTTTACACACTTAAATGGATAAGCAACAATCATCAATTTCACATAACAAAGAAAATTAAAGTTTGCAATTTCATTTAACTTTGTGGACGAGGTAACATGTGATGTGGTGCCTCTAAGTGAATTTGGAATGGTATTAGGTAGTCCTTACTTGTATGATCCCAAAGCAATCTTCTACATGGAAAGGAATCAATATCATTTAACCAAAGCATGTCAAGAATATGTTGTTCATGCTCATCATTTAAAGGCAAATAAATCTCTTCAAACTATGGAACAATTAAGAAAGGTGGCTCAAGAAAGAAACACACCTATAATAGTTTCAAATCAAGCAATCGATCTTAAGAGAGAACATGAGATGATTGTAGAATGGAAAATCAATCACAATTTGCTTTAAGATAAGCTAATGTTGTGCAAGTACTACAAACATATTAGCTCATTTGCAGTCATATTTTTTATTCTATCATTAGTAAGTTTTTATACATCTATGATAGTGGCTTCAGTAACATGTGACAGGGTACAAATGGCTAACAATAAGCTGTCAGTTACCATGATTGTTTTAAATTTGATCTTGATGACACAGGTGCACAAGACATATTTTAAAGACAGTGAACAAGTCGGGTGGCCTATCCCAAGATTGATGACTGGTCAGTAACCTTTTGGGGACCAAAAGGTCTTTAGTGGGGAGGTGTGATCCAGAATTGGATTTAGGAGCTTGATGGGGCTCAAAAAGGACTAAAATTCAAATTTATCATAATGGCTTCAAAATGGATGTGTGCGTAGGCCTCAATGTTATGAACCTAATGCAACTTGAACGGGCTCAAAAGGACATTGTATGCTCCATATATCGTGATTTGTTCATTTGGCCAAACATTCAAAAAAAGATGTTGATTGTGCAGTCCGTACAGTGCCATGTGGCAGCTGAATGTATAGGTCGTATGACTATACAACTGACATGTCAGAGTACTTGGCACTAATGTGGTAGAGTACGTGGAACTGACGTGGATAGAGGCTGACTGGGCAGTTGATGTGATAGGTGGACCTATCAGAGAGTGACATGTGTCACCACTGCAAGGGTGACACGTGGCACATCCGTACTGATGACATGGAAGGTATAGTATCCAATGATAGGGAAGACAGCTAGACCAATGATCACTTGACATGTGACATTGAAATTAGGTGAATGAGAAGGTGCCACATGGCCCAGACATGGGTTTCCACGTGGCACCCAATCGTTGGTTGATGTGTTGCAAAAATTTTGACCTCCACAAGATTTGATTGCGCGACCTCCCTTCGGGCCAAAGGACTTGGAAGGGTTTGGCTAGCCAGATCACCCTTGCATTAGGTCTTAACCTATATCTGTGTGACTTGTATTTATGTTGGCATGGTGGTTCGAATGGGTGGAGTAAGGGCTGGGGCTAACCCCATCCCTCAACGCAATTATATCACTGGACCATATTCCATATGACCTTACCTCCATTCTTGGAATTAGCTCATACCTCCACCCTCAATTCCTATACCTTTACCATATGACTCAGGCTCATCATAGCTGGTGCATGGTGGTTAAGAGGTTAGCTCAGGTTGGTCGAGCTATCCCACCAACCAGGGGCTTAACCCTGGGCTAAACCATCATGGGGCTTAAACCATAATAACGTGTGGAGGTTTGAAACATGGATTCAAAGTTCTCATAATGACTTCAAAACAGACGTGTGTGTAGGCCTCAACCTTACTAACCCAACACAACTTGAACGAGCTAAAACGAACGTCGTATGCTCCAGATATCATGATCTGTTCATTTTCCCAAATAGGCAAAAATGGATGTTGATTGTGTAGTGTGTACAGTCCATATAGTGCCACGTGGAAGCTGATTGTACATGCCTTATGGCCGCACAAATGACGTGATAGGGTATGTGGTGTTGACGTGGTAGAGTACATGGCGCAAAAATGGATAGAGGCTAACTATGTAGTTGATGTGACAGGTGGACCTATCAGGGAGTGAAATGTGTCACCACTGCAAGGGTGACATGTGGCACATTCGTACTAATGGCATGGAAGGTATGACACATGGAAAGTAAAATAGTCGGTGACAGGGCAGACAGCTGGACCAATGAGCACTTGAAATGTGGTATCTAAATTAGGCGAATGAGAAGGTTCCACATGGACCAAACATGGGTTTCCACGTGGCACCAATTCATTGGTTGATGTGTTGTAAAAATTTTGGACTCCACAAGATTTGATCGCACGACCTCCCACCGAGCCAAAGGACTTGGCAGGGCTGAGCTAGCCAGCCTACCCTCGCATTAGGTCTTAACCTATATTGGTGCGGCTTGTATTTATGTTGGCATGGTGGTTCGAATGGGTGGAGTAAGGATTGGGGCTAGCCCCAACCCTCAACACAATTATATCACCAGACCATATTCCATATGGTCTTACCTTCATTATTGGCATGCACTCATACCTTTTCCCTCGGTTTCGATACCTATACCATATGACTCAGGCTCATGTCAGCTAGTGCACAGTGGTTAAGGGGTTAGCCTCAGTCTTTCGAGCTACCCCACTGACTAGGGGCTTAAACCTGGGCTAAATCATCAGGGGGCTTAAACCATAATAGCATGTGGAGGTTTGACACACGGTCATATGGCCTTCACATAAAACCAAGAGCCAAAGATTTGGGGGCTAGATCACCCAGTATTAGCGCCTAGGCACATGGTGAGCGGCAATACGACTAGGGGCCAGTGGAAAAAATGGGTTTCACCCTATTTATTTTCTATAGTAGTGTTTTACTATATAATAGTGATTTTCTTGGTATTATTCAACAATGTTTAGATATTTTGGTCATTTTGGGGGTATATTGGGCCCTTTTGGAGGCCAGATCTTGGGGGGGAGTTGGGAGATGGTTACCAACTTCATATATATATAAACCAAGGCTTCTTGAAGACAAGGAAGAGTGTCATAATAGGTTTATTCTGAATATTTTCCAAGCCAAAGTCATTTTTATGTAGGGAAGCTATTGAGGAGCACACCTTTGTGGGCCATTTATGGGAGCTTCGGTCATCCATTTTCAGTGTCGTCAGTTTTGTTGGGTTCTAGAGATCTGGTAGATCAAGACCAGATCATTTTGTAAACTTTTTGGCATTGATGTGATGTGATTTTAAATATTTTAACAGAAATAAGAAAGCCTCACCCACCGAGACAAAGGCCCGGAGACGTAGACGAGATTGTAGAACTCCGTTATCACATTGGTGTTTATGGTTTTCTTTTCTTATTGATTTATTTCAGATATATATATATATATATATATATATATATATGTATATATATGTATATATGGATGTCATGCTCCATTAATAATTCTTCCTCCGTCATTGAACTTGCTAAATGGTTAATTAATACATGCTAAATAACTCAATCATTGTCGTTTAAGAGATCTTTTTGGATCAAGTGGTATCCGAGCTAGTTGACGTTTGGATTTGAGTTTTCAATGTAACCAGGGAAAAGATACATCATGGTGAAGGAAATATTGTTGAATATAATCCATTTATTGGATTTAGAAAGAGAACTTATCAAAGCATGAAGATGGCATCGAAAGAGGGACTTTCTCAGGATGAGAAAGAGTTTTGAACCACTTTCTTCACCTTATCGGAGATGATGAAGGTTTTGTATGAGGATTACTTGGAATGGAAGTGACCGAATATGGGTGAATATTTAAAGGGAAAAAGTGAAGAAGGATAGGATCCTCCCCAAATTCTTCCTTCACCTCTATCTTCACCTCCTTATTCTCCTTCCTCTTCAACTTCAAGTTCTAAATCCACTACAAAGAAATATGTCCATAAACATAAGAATGAGATTCCTTTATTAAAAATTGATGTTAAATTTGAATTACCCATGTATGATGGTGAAGTTAATGCAGAGAGACTTGACAATTGGGTCAGACAGATGGAGATTTATTGCAGTGTGTAACAAATCAAAGATGAGGCCACTCAAATCAAGTTGACATCACTTAGACTTACAGGCAAAACACTTATCTGGTGGCAAAGCAAGTTGCAAAATGGCATGCGACAAGTGGGTAATGTATTTCCATCATGGAAAGTTTTTATTTTTGCACTTAGACAAAAATTCTATCCTTTGGGTTATAAAGAGAAATATTTAATTGAATGGAAAGCTCTTATACTAAGAAAATGTAAAATAGTGCAATATTACACAGATGGATTTCATAAAATAGAATTGATGTTAGATATTCCTTTACATACGCAAGAAAATATTATGAAGTATATAGGAGGTTTACCTGCACATATTCAAAATATTGTATTCATGTTTGGACCTACTAATATTGATGAGGTTTCTGTTCAAGTGATATAAATTGAAGCAGAGAAAACATGGGTTGGTGTATCAGAGGAATCATCTTCAAGGAAATAGGACAAAAGGAAATGGAATGGCAATAAAGGAAGAAAATCCCTTTTGCAAGCATTGCAAGAAAGAGGGGCATGATGAGGATTGTTGTTGGCAAGTGCATCCAGAGAAGAGATTGAAGTGGTTCAAGAAAAAGAAAGGGAGGCAAACAGTTTCAACAAAAACACTACCAACAGACTTGGGATCAGATTCAGGTGATTAATATAAAGTCTCATTGGTTGGTATGACAGGTAAAATTGGTGAAGGATTTGATTGTAGAAGTAAATTGTTTCACATAAGGGTCATCATGAGGCACATTAAGGTAGACACATTGATATATAGTGGATCTCAATCTAACTTGATTTTTCAGGAAGTTGTTAACAAATTGGGATTAAAAACACAGAAGCATCATAAGCCTTACACACTTAAATGGATAAGCAACAATCATCAATTGCACATAACAAAACAATGCACATTAAAGTTTTCAATTTAATATAAGTTTTTGGATGAGGTAACATGTGATGTGGTTCCACTAAGTGAATGTGGAATGGTCTTAGGAATTCCTTACTTGTATGATCACAAAGAAATATTCTACAGGGAAAATAATCAATATCATTTAACCAAAGAAGGTCAAGAAAATGTTGTTCATGCTCATAATTTGAAGGTAAATAAATATATTCAAACTATGGAACAATTAATAAAGGCGACTCAACCAAGAAACACACCTACAATTGTTTCAAATCAAGTAATCTATCTTAAGAAAGAACAAGAGATGATTGTAGAATGGAAAATCAATCACAATTTGCTTCAAGATAAGATAATGTCGTGCAAGTATTACAAACATATCAGCTCATTTGCAATCATATTTTTGATGCTATCATTAGTAATATTTTCTACATGGATGATAGTGGCTTCACTAAGATGTGACAGGGTACAAATGGCTAAGAATATGTTGTTAGTTATCATTATTGTCTTACAGTTGATCTTGATCAGACAGGTGCACACGATAGAATCTAAAGACATGGAACAAGTCCGGTGGCTTATCCCAATCATCTTGATGATTGGTCAGTAACCTTTTGGGGACAAAAAGGTATTTAGTGGGGAGGTTTGATCTAGAATTGGATCCAGGAGCTTGATGGGGCTCAAAAAGGCCTAAAATGAAAAGTTCTCATAATGGCTTAAAAACAGATGTGTGAGTAGGCCTTGATGTTACGAACCCAACGCAACTTGAGCAGGCTCAAATGGATGTTGTATGCTCCATATATCTTGATCTGTTCATTTGGCCAAACAAGCAAAAAACAGATGTTGACTGTGAAGTCTGTACAGTGTCATGTGGAAGCTGACAATATAGGTCATAGGACCATACAAATGATGTGGTAGGGTATGTGGCACTGGTGTGGAAGACTATATGGCACTGATGTGGATAGAGGTTGATTGGGTAGCTGATGTGATAGGTGGAACTATCAGGGAGTGACATGTGTCACCACTCCAAGGGTGACACATGGCACATCCGTACTGATGATGTGGCAAGTAAATTAGCTGGTGATAGGGAAGACAACTGGACTAATGAGCACTTGACACATGGCATCAAAATTATTTTGAATGATAAGGTGCCACATGGCCTAGACATGGGCTTCCACGTGGCACCCATTCGTTGTTTGATGTGTTGCAAAAATTTTGAGCTCCACAATATTTGATCATGAGACCTCCCTTCAGGCCAAAGAACTTGGCAGGGTTGGGCTAGCCAGCCCACCCTCGCATTAGGTCTTAACCTATATCGGTGTGACTCGTATTTATGTTGGCATGGTGGTTCGAATGGGCAAAGTAAGGGTTGGGGTTATCCCCATCCCTCAACGCAATTATATCACCAGACCATATTCCATATGACCTTACCTCTGTTGTTGGCGTTCACGCATTCCTTCTCCCTTGGTTCCGATACCTCTACCATATGACTCGGGCTCATCACAACTGGCGTGTGGTGGTTAAGGGGTTAGCCCCGATCGCTCGGTCTAGCCCACTGACCAGGAGCTTAACCCTAGGATAAACCGTCCTGGGGATTAAACCATAATAGCGTGTGGAGGTTTGACACATGGCCATATGGCCTTCACATAAAACTAGGAGGCAAACAATTGGGGGCCAATGCACCCAGTATTAGCGCATGGCCACATGGTGAGCACCAATACGACCAGGGGAAAGGGGGAAAAAGGGGTTGTGCCCTATTTATTTTCTATATAGTGTGTTTTTACTATATAATAGTTATTTTATTGGTATTATTCAACCTTTTTTAGAGATTTTGGGGGGATATTGGGAACTTTTTGAGGCCAGATCTTGGGGGGAAGTTGGGAGATGATTACCAAATTCAGATATATATAAACTAGGGCTTATTGAAGCCAAGGAGGAGGTTCATAAGAAGTTTATGTTGAATATTTTCTAAGCCAAAGCCATTTTATGCAGGGAAGCTATTGAGAAGCACACCTTTGCGGGCCATTTATGGGAGCTCCGGTCATCCGTTTTTCAGTGTCGTCCATTTTGTTGGGTTCTAGAGATCTGGTAGAACAAGACCAGATCAATTTGTAACCTTTTTGGCACTGTTGTGATGTAGTTTTAAATATTTTAACATAAATAAGAAAGCCTCGCCATTGAGACAAAGGCCCAGAGACGTAGGCGAGATTGTTGAACTCCATTATCACATTGGTGTTTATGGTTTTCTTTTCTTCTTGGTTTATTTCATATATGTATATGTATATATGTATGTCATGTTTCATTCCTAATTCTTCCTAATTGATTGAGCTTCCTAAATGGTTAATTAACACATGATAAATAACTCAACCATTGTCGTTTAAAAGATCTTTTCAGATCAAGTCGTATCATAGCTAGTTGATGTTTGGATTTGAGTTTGTGTGTTAACCAGGGAAAAGCTACATCGTGGTGAAGCTTATCTTGTTGAAGAGAATCAATTGATTGGATTAAGAAAGATAAATTCTCAAAGTGAGAAGATGGAATCAAAAGAGGGACTTTCTCAAGATGAGAAAGTGTTTCGAAAAACTTTCTTCGCCATGTCGGAGATGATGAAGGTTTTGTATGAGGATTACTTGGAATGAAAGAGACCAAATTTGGGTGAATCTTCAAAGGAAAAAAGTGAAGAAGGAGAGAATCATCCTCAAATTTCTCCTTCACCTCCATCTTCACCTCCTTCTTCTCCTTCCTCTTCAAGTTCAAGTTAAAATCCACTGCAAAGAAACATGTCCATAAACATAAGAATGAAATGCCTTTATTAAAACTTGATGTTAAATTCGAATTACCCATGTATGATGGTGAAGTTAATGCAGAGAGACTTGAAAATTGGGTCAGGTAGATGGAGGTTTATTGCAGTGTGCAACAAATCAAATATGAGCCCACTCAAATCAAGTTGGCATCGCTTAGACTTTCATGCACAACACTCATCTGGTGGCAAAGCAAGTTGCAAAATGGCACTCAACAAGTGGGTAATGTATTTCCATCATGGCAAGTTTTTATTTCTGAATTTAGAAAGCAATTTTATCCTTTGGGTTATATAGAGAAATATTTAATTGAATGGAAAGCTCTTAAACTAAGAAAAGGACAAGCAATGCAAGATTACACAGATGGCTTTCGTAAAATGGCATTGATGTTAGATATTCCTTTACATACCCAAAAAACTCTTAATAAGTATATAGGAGGTTTACCTACACATATTCGAAATACTGTATTCATGTTTGGACCTACTAATCTTGATGAGGTTTCTATTCAAGTGACATACATTGAAGCAGGGAAAAAAGGGTTTGGTGTCTCAGGGGAATCGTCTTCAAGGAAAGAGGACAAAAGGAAATAGAATGGCAAGTAGGAAAATTCAGGGGAAAGAAAGGAATAGAATCCCTCTTGCAAGCATTGCAAGAAAGAGGGGCATGATGAGGATCATTGTTGGCAATTGCATCCCGAGAAGAGATCAAAGTGGTTCAAGGAAAAGGAAGGGAGGAAAACAGTTGCAACAACAACACGACCAATAGACTTGGGATCAGATTCAGGTGATGAATCTAAAGTCTCATTGGTTGGTATGACAGGTAAAATTGGTGAAGGATTTTATTATAGAAGTAAATTGTTTCACATAAGGGTCATCATGAGGCACACTCATTTCAACACATTGATAGATAGTGGATCTCAATCTAACTTGATTTATGAGGAAGTGGTTAACAAATTGGGATTAAAAACAGAGATGCATCATAACCCTTACACACTTAAATGAATAAGCAACAATCATCAATTGCACATAAMAAAAAAATGCACATTAAAGTTCACAATTTCATCTAAGTTTGTGGATGAGGCAACATGTGATGTGGTTCCACTAAGAGATTGTGAAATGGTCTTAGGAAATCCTTACTTATATGATCRCAAAGCTAGCTTCTATAGGTAAAAGAATCAATATCATTTAACCAAAGCAGGTCAAGAATATGATGTTCATGCTCATCATTTAAAGGAAAATAAATCTCTTCAAACTATGGAAAAATTAAGAAAGGAGGCTCAACCAAGAAACAMACCTATATTTGTTTGAAATCAAGTAATCGATCTTAAGCAAGAGAAAGAGATGATTGTAGAAGGGAAAATCAATCACAGTTTTCTTCAAGATAAGCTAATGTAGTGCAAGTATTACAAACATATCAACTCATTTGCAGTATTATTTTTTATGCTATCTTTAGAAATGTTTTCTACATGGATGATAGTGGCTTCAGCAAGACGTGACAGGGTACAAATGGCTAACAATATGTCATCAGTTATCATGATTGTTTTACAATTTATCTTCATGAGACAGGTGCACAAGATAGAGTTTAAATATAGGGAAAAAGTCGGGTGGCCTATCCTGAGCTTGATGACTGGTCATTAACCTTTTGGGGACCAAAAGGTCTTTAGTGGGGAGGTGTGATCCAGAATTGGATCCAGGAGCTTGATGGGGCTTAGAAAGGCCTAAAAATAAAAGTTCTCAGAGTGTCTTCAAAATAGACGTGTGCATAGACCTCAAAGTTATGAACCCAACGCAACTTGAATGGGCTCAAATGGACGTTGTATGCTCTAGATATTGCAATATGTTCATTTGACCAAATAGGAAAAAAAAAGATGTTGATTGTGCAGTCCGTATAGTCCGTACAGTGTGACGTGGAAGATGATTGTATAGGTTGTACAACCATACAAATGATGTGGCAAGGTATGTGGAACTGATGTGGCAGAGTACATGGCATTGACGTGGATAGAGGATGGCTAGGAAGTTGATGTGACAGAAGGACCTATCAAGGAATGACATGTGTCACCACTACAAGGGTGACATGAGGCACATCTATATTGATGATGTGGTATGTACGACATGTGGCAGGTATATTAGTTGGTGACAGGGAAGATAGTTGAACCAATGAGCACTTGACACGTGGAATCGAATTTAGGTGAATGATAAGGTGCCACGTGGCCCATAAATGGGTTGCCACATGGCACCCATTCATTGGTTGATGTGTTGCAAATATTTTGGACTCAACAGGATTTGATCGCATGATGTCCCTCCAGGCCAAAGGACTTGGTAGGGCCGAGCAAGCCAGCCCACCCTCACATTAGGTCTTAACCTATATCAGTGCGGCTTGTATTTACGTTCGCATGGTGGTTTGAATGTGCAGAGTAAGGGCTAGGGCTAGCCCTATCCCTCAACTCAATTATATCACCAGACCACCATATTCCATATGACCTTACCTCTTTTGTTGGTGTGTGCTCATTCCTCCACCCTCGGTTTTGATACCTCTACCATATGACTCGGGCTCATCACAAATGACGCGCGGTTGTTAAGGGTTTATCCTTGGTCAGTCGAGCTAGCCCACTGAACAGGGGCTTAACACTGGGATAAAATGTCAGGGGGCTTAAACCATAACAGCACATGGAGGTTTGACACATGACCATATGGCCTTCACAATAAACCAGGAGCCAAACAATCGGGGGCCAGCGCGCCTAGTATTAGCACCTAGCCACATGTTGAGTGCCAATACAACCAGGGGTAAGCAGAAAAAAGGGCCTGCACCCTATTTATTTGCTATATAGTGGGTTTTACTATATAATAGTGATTTTATTGGTATTATTCAACAATATTTAGAGATTTTGGTCATTTTGGGGGGATATTGGGCCCTTTTTGAGTCCAGATCTTGGGGGGAAGTTGGGAGATGGTTACCAAATTCATATCTATATAAAAAAAGGGCTTCTTAAAGCCAAGGAGGAGGTTCAAAATAGGTTTATGCTGAATATTTTCCAAGCCAAAGCCATTTTTATGCAGGGAAGCTATTGAGGAGTGCACCTTTGCAGGCCATTTCTGGGAGCTCTGTTCATCCGTTTTCAGTGCTATCAATTTTGTTGGGTTTTAGAGATCTGGTAGAACAAGACCAGATCTGTTTTTAACCTTTTTTTCACTTCTATAATGTACTTTTAAAAATTCGAACAGAAATAATAAAGCCTCACCCACTGAGACAAAGGCCCAGAGACGAAGGCGAGATTGTCGAACTCTTTTATCACAATGGTGTTTATGGTTTTCTGTTCTTCTTTCTTTATTTCAGATCTATATATGTATATATGGATATCATGTTTCATTCCTAATTCTTCCTATTTCATTGATCTTCCTAAATGGTTAATTAACACATGCTAAATAACTCAACCATTGTCATTTAAAAGATCTTTTTGGATCAAGTGGTATCAAATCTAGTTGACGTTTGGATTTGAGTTTGCATGTTAACCAGGGAAAAGATACATCATGCTAAAGGTGATATTGCTGAAGAGAATCCATTGATTGTATTGAGAAAGAGAACTTCTCAAAGTGAGAATATGGCATCGAAAGATGGACTTTCTCAGGATGAGAAAGAGTTTCAAAAAAATTTCTTCACCATGTTAGAGATGATGAAGGTTTTGTATGAGGATTACATGGAATGGAAGACGACGAATCTAGGTGAATCTTCAAAGGGAAAAAGTGAAGAAGGAGAGGATCCTCCTCAAATTCCTCCTTCACCTCCATCTTCTCCTTCCTCTTCAAGTTCAAGTTCTAAATCCACTACAAAGAAACATGCCAATAAACATAAGAACGAAATGTCTTTATTAAAACTTGATGTTAAATTTGAATTACCCATGTATGATGGTGAAGTTAATGAAAAGAAACTTGACAATTGGGTCAGACAAATGGAGGTTTATTGCAGTGTGAAAAAAATCAAAGATGAGACCATTCAAATCAAGTTTGCATCGCTTAGACTTGCAGGCACAACACTCATTTGGTGGCAAATCAAGTTGCAAAATGGTACACAACAAGTGGGTAATGTATTTCCATCATGGAAAGTTTTAATTTATGCACTTAGAAAGAAATTATATCCTTTGGGTTATAAAGAGAAAGATTTAATCGAATGGAAAGCTCTTAAGCTAAGAAAAGGACAAAAAGTTCAAGATTACATAGATGGCTTTCATAAAATGACATCGATGTTAGATATTCCTTTACATACTCAAGAAAATCTTATGAAGTATATAGGAGGTTTACCTGCACATATTCAAAATATTGTATTCATGTTTGGACCTACTAATATTGATGAGATTTCTATTCAGGCGATGTACATTGAAGCAGGGAAAATAGGGGTTGGTGTATCATGGGAATCATCTTAAAGAAAAGAGGACAAAAGGAAATGTAATGGAAAGAAAAAGAATTTAGTGGCAAGAAAGGAATATAAGTCCTCTTGCAAGCATTGGAATAAAGAGGGGCATGATGAGGACCGTTGTTGGAAATTGCATCCCAAGAAGAGACTAAAGTGGTTCAGGGAAAAGAAAGGGAGGCAAACAGTTGCAGCAACAACACGACCAACAGAATTGGGATCGGATTCAGGTGATGAATCTAAATTCTCATTGGTTGGTTTGACAGGTAAAATTGGTGAAGGATTTGATTGTAGAAGTAAATTATTTCATGTAAGGGTCATCATGAGGAACACTAAGGTCGGCACATTGATAGATAGTGGTGTTGATATTATCATAGTTGCGGGAGGTATTTACCTCCATGTGTAAACCTCACATGAATAGAATATTTCGAGAAGCAAGAAGAAACCCTAATGAGTTGGCTAATAACCCTAGAAGACAAGTCATTTCAAGAGGATAATTTGTATTAGGTTATTAGCTTCCAAGAGAAGAAGTTGGCCAGAAGAAATATTATATACTAAGTAAATAGGCACCCATAATGAGAAGTCGGCCCAAGAGGTTAGCCAGAATTAATATAAATACAGGAGGCCAATATTCATTCTGGTAGGCATTCTCAGAATTGCAGAGCATCACTTGTGCGCACTGCAATTGCCAAGTTTCTGCACAAGTTTGGAGGAGAGTTATAGGTTCAGCTGCTGCAACTAGCATATTTCAGTTTTGGCTTGGACTATATCTTGGTTCTTGTTTGGACTATCTGATCAGCTCTTGTTTGGTGCACTATCCTTGGGGAAAAGTGCGCTACCCTTTGTTTGGATATCTAGCCTAGGTTTCCTTCCGGAGTGATTCTTTGTCAAGGTTAAGGTGCTCGGAGGGTGGATTCAGCCTATGGTTGGGTGAAAATAGTGATATTGTCAATGGTAAAACAAGCACATCTATTATATTCTAAGAGGTTATCATCCCACCCCTCCTTCATTCAGTCTAACAATTGGAAGGAAGCATAGCCATAAGGATATTAAGCTTGTTGAAGAACTGTCGCTAGGGTTTCTAGTAGGAGCAATCACCAAAGCATTGTTGCTAGGGTTACTAGTAGGTGCAGTTGCAGAAAGCCTAATCCTCTCGTTGAGGCATCTTAAGTGAATGCATTGACCTAATTTCTAGATAGACCAGTGCACCCTAGCCTAGCGCATCTCCTGGTACTCTCAACAAGCCAAGACGTCAAGTTTGAGTTTTTGGTCAAATCTAGGGTTGACCAAGTCAAAGAAGCCATGACCTACTCCATGAAGTCAAAAAACAAGTTAGATGGAGATTCTAACGTCAGAGCATGGAAGACAAGGATTTACCTCATCCTTGCCAAGAATAAAGTATTGGATATCATGAAAGGAAAGATCATGAAACCAGAGTTTGAAGGAGGAAAAGAGAAAGAACTATAGAATGTTGGAGTTATGGAAAAGTTCAAAGATGGTGACATCAATTCCATGAGTATCATATGTTGATATTATGGTAGTTGTGGGAGGTATTTACCTCCACGTGTAAACCTGACAAGGATAGAATACTCTAGGAAGAAATAAGAAACCCTAATGAGTTGGTTAATAACCCTAGAAGACTTGTCGGCTCAAGAAGATAATTTATATTAGGTTATTAGCCTCCAAGAGAAGAAGTCGGCCAAAAATAATAATATATATTGAACAAATAGATACCCAGAATGAGAATTCGACCCAGGCAGTTACCCAGAATTAGTATAAATACATGAGGCTAGTTCTCATTCTAGGAGGTAATCTCAGAATTGCGGAGTAGCACTTGTGCACACTGTAGTTACTCAGTTTCTACGCAGGTTTGGAGGACAGCTACCGTTGTAGCTGTTGTAGCTAGCAGTTATGCTGGGACTATCTCTTGACTAGGGTTTGGACTATCTGATTAGCTCTTTATGATGCACTATCCTTGGGGAAAGGTGCACTACCCTTTGTTTGGCTATCTAGCATAGGGTTTTCTTTTGGAGTGATTCTCTATTAAGGTTAAGGTTCTCGGAGGGTGGCTTCAGCCTATGGTTGGGTGAAAAGGCTATTTTTAATGGTAAAAAGAGCACACATCTTTCATATTCTAATAGGTTATGGGCCCACCCCTCCTTCATTCAGTCTAAACGCTGGAAGGAAACATAGTCAGTAGGATATTGAGCTTGCTGAGGAACTTCTGCTAGGGTTACTAGTAGAAGTAGCTTCCAAGACACTACCGCTAGGGTTACTAGCAGGAGCAATTACAGAAACCCTAATCCTTTTTTTGAGGCACCTTAAGTGAATGGATTCACCTAATCTCTGGATAGATCAATGCACTCTATCCTAGCGCATCTCCTAATACTCTCAGCAAGACAAGACATGAAGTTTGAGTTTGTGGTCAAAACTAGGGTTTGACCAAGTCAAAGTAGCCATGACTTATTCTATGAAGTCAAATACCAAGTTAGATGGATACTCTAACTTCAGAGCATGGAAGACAAGGATTGACCTCATCCTTTCCAAGAATAAAGTGTTGGATATCGTGAAAGGAAAGATCATGAAGCTAGAGTTTGAAGAAGGGAAAGAGAAGGAACCGAAGAATGTTGCAGCTATGGAGAAGTTCAAAGACGATGACATTAATTCTATGAGTATCATAGTGGAATCCATAAAATACCACTTGATACCCTACATCTCACATATTGACTCATTGAAGAAGATGTGTGATTCCCTAACAAACCTCTTCTCAGTCAGAAACATTGGATAAGTAATGAGTCTGAAGAATGAGCTCTGTGACATGAAGATGAATGATGATGATAGCATAACATCATACTTTGTGAGAATTTATCAGTTAAGAGATAAAATGAAAGCTATTGAAGAGATCATCTCAGAGAAGGAGTTGGTAAACATAGTACTCAATGGTCTTCCCAAGAGGTGGGATGCATTTGTCGTACGCAATAACACAATAAAAGAGTATCTGACATTTGAAGAACTTTGGAATTGTTGTTCTCAAGAAGAATCAAGGATCAGTGAAAAAGAGAAACCCCAAAATAAGTATGATGATCAAGCCTTCACAAAAAGATTCAATAACTTCAGAAACAAAAGGAAGTTTGGCTCAAGGAGGAAGCCAAATCAAGAGAAAGACATTTCAGAAATACAATGCTTCAACTATAGAAAGTATGGTCATTACAAGAATCATTGTCCTGAGCTAAGGAAAAGGAGGGAGAAACATGAAGCATCAGTTGCCGAAGAAAAGGAACCTACAAATAATAATAAGTAGGATGAAAGAGACTTCTTCTTCTAAAGGTAACAATACTGTTCTTATTTCTTGTACATATATCATTTGTATCATCTTTGTACATATATTGTATATCTATTCCTTGAAAGATAATGTATTCCAAGAAGAACTATACCTATGGAAGAACAACAAGATAAGGATTGATATCATTAGATAATACACATGAAAGGATGAAATACGCCGAATCAATCATGAATAGACTCAGAAGAAGCAAAGGCAGAAAGAAGTCAGAGAAAGACTTATAACGTTTTTTTAGAAGGAAACAAGATGAATGCATGGACTCTGTTAGACAGAGAGAGCCAATTATATATTGCAGAAGACAATAAGGATGCATATGGAATCATGGAATCTATCAGACAGAGGGAGCCGATTATATGCACTCATACATGAAGCAAGGATTAGGAGGGAGCTCATCCTATGATTCATTGAAGATGATGAAGTTTATATCCATGATAGAATCCATGAAAGACAATGCATGTTCAGTTCAACCACAGAAGAAGACTTCTTTGAAGAAATGCCTCTAAGTATCCATGGTTGTCCATCCAAATCCGTGATCCTATGATGAAATAAAGAAATGGAATCTTTAGGGAATGGAATACACCCCATGGACCCAAGAGATAAACACGAGGAAGAACATGAAGATTCCAAGAAAGAAAGAGAAGCTAGAACAACCAGTCATTGTATCAAGAATCACAAGATTGTCAGCTTGATATAAACTTAATAAAAGAAATCAAGCAGAGGAACTGAAAGTCGTGATGAAGAACAGTGTATGGAATAATTATAAATGAAATCATTGCGAGATCTAGAACTAAAGGTTCTCCAAGATGGAGGGAGAGGACTGTGATGATTACTTGTTCCAGTAAACCAAAAAAATCTCTACATGAGTCATTATATAATCTGCAACATCCATGAGTTGGATTTCTACATCAGATGAATGCAAAGAATGTTCTCCAGAGAAATTGAATAAACATTGAATGCAAAGAATGTTCTCCAGAGAAATTGAATAAAGAGTGTATGAAGAGAAATCTCAATACTTTGAGGCATACTAGAAAGAGACCCTTGTATGTAGATAGAAGAAGATAACTTGGTGGAGAAACTCTAGTGCACCGCAGAAGCATGGTGAAGATTCCCAATAACATCAAGATGATTACTCGGTATATTAGATCTCATGATGACAGAAGAAGTGCCACATGGATATGTTCCAGTTTTCCAACAATGATATACTCTATTGTTCAGAGCTACATGAAGCCTTCACAGAAAATCATTGTTCCAGGATAAAGTACATTTGAAATCAAGCATTACATTATCCGTGATGAACTTCAGAAAGGAGAAAGTGGTTATCCAATACATATCTCCATAGATGAGTAGATAAGCAGACATTTTGGTAAATCTTCTATCCAAGATGAAAGTGTTTGCGTACTCAAGCTGGAAAAGGAAGAGATGACTCCCAGGTTGGGAGGGAGCACTGGAAATATTATTGAGGACATTCATTTTCAAGATTTAAAAATAGTCCACCTTGGATAGATGCTTTCATGTTCGGAAAGTGGATTGATATTTTTGACGAACAATGATTTCCCATTGTGGTTAACATGGGAAATGGTCTAGATTGTTGATGGATGATAGACAACGACTTCCCATTGTGGTTAATATGGGGAGTGGTCTAGGGTAGTCTCTCATTTTGAGGTTTACTCAAGAAGACTGGCCCGCCTCACTGGACAATGATTTCTCATTGTGGTTAACATGAGGAATGGTCTATTTTGGAGGTTGATACAGGACAGTCTTTTCCTCTTGTGGTTAACAGAGGAAATGGTCCAAAAATTCATTCCTTAGGGTTTATACATTCTCTCCAGGGTGCACTTTGATTAGTGTAGGAGGACTGGCCCAAGGTGGGGAATGGTCCAGGCTCAACAATCAGGGACATGCATTCCTTAGGGTTTATATAGTCTCTCCAGGGTGCACTTTGATTAGTGTAGGAGGAATGGCCTAGGGTGGGGAATGGTCCAGGCTCAACAATCAAGGATAGACATTCCTTAGGGTTTATACATTCTCTCCAGGGTGCACTTTGATTAGTGTAGGAAGAATAGCCCAGGGTGGGGAATGGTTCAGGTTCAGAATATAGGACAATTATTCTTCCTTGCTTGAGAATAATAGTCTAGATATCTCATTGTTATATTTTGAGGGTAGATATTCTTTCAGATCTCACAGATGTGAGTGAAATATTGGCCTAGATGATTCAGTTTATATCATAACATTGTTTCTATGCAGGTTGGTATAAGATGATTGTTATGAAGACTGTATGATAGTAGATGTATACTACTATGGTGGATGTGTTCCACTGTTCGTGACTATACGTTGTTGATCAAGTACTTGTGTGTTACTTGGTGTGGTAGTGTACCACTGGATTGTAGTTATGTACTACTATGGATAGACACAACTGTGTTCTATTTTGTTCTGTTTTCCTTGAAGACTATCAATAGATTATTGGAAATAATTATCATCCAGATGAATGATGAACACAGATTTTCCAGATAGAAAATGGTTAAGAACATTTACTCTTCTAGATTAGAAGAATGGATCGTGTATCACTCTATGGAGTGAGCATCATGTCTGATTACTCAGATAGAGTATGGTTTTGAGAGATGATGCAACTAATGATGATGATGGTTCTCATGATCTAGTCTATATAACTGTGTTGATGCTACCGGGTGAATGGTATGTTTTGTGCTCAAGACCATTACCTGTAATACCTCGCTAGCTAGGAGGGAGTGTTGATATTATGGTAGTTGCAGGAGGTATTTACCTCCACATGTAAACCTAACAAGGACAAAATACTCTGGGAAGCAAGAAGAAACCCTAATGAGTTGGCTAATAACCCTAGAAGACTTGTCATCTCAAGAAGATAATTTATATTAGGTTATTAGCCTCCAAGAGAAGAAGTTGGCTAGAAATAATAATATATACTGAACAGACAGATACCCAGAATGAGAATTCATCCCAGGCAGTTAGCCAGAATTAGTATAAATACAGGAGGCCAATTCTCATTCTAGGAGGAAGTCTCAGAATTGCAGAGAAGCACTTGTGCACACTGCAGTTGCCTAGTTTCTGCACAGGTTTGGAGGACAGTTGTCGTTGCAGTTGCTACAGCTAGTAGTTATGCTTGGACTATCTCTTGGCTAGGGTTTGGACTATCCGATCATCTCTTTTTGATGCGCTATCCTTGGGGAAAGGTGCACTACCCTTTTTTTGTCTATCTAGCCTAGGGTTTGCTTTTGAAGTGATTCTCTTTTCAAGGTTAAGGTGCTCGGAGGGTGGCTTCAACCTATGGTTGGGTGACAAGGGTATTGTCAATGGTAAAATGAGCACACATATTTCATATTATAACATCATAGTTGACTCTATAAAATACCACTTCATACCCTACATCTCCCATATTGACTCATCGAAGAAGATGTACGATGCCCTAACAAACCTCTTCTCAGTAAGAAACATTGGACAAGTAATGAGTATGAAGAATGAGCTCTGTGAAATGAAGATGAATGATGATGACAACATAACCTCATACTTTCTAAGAATCTCCTATTTAAGTGATCAACTACAAGCTATTGAAGAGATCATTTCAGAAAAGGAATTGGTAAACATAGTACTCAATGGTCTTCCCAAGACATGGGATGCATTTGCCGCAAGCATCAACACAATAAAGGAGTATCCTACATTTGAATAACTTTGGAGTTGTTGTGATCAAGAAGAATCAAGGATCAGTGCAGAAGAGAAACCCCAAAATAAGTACAATGATCAAGCCTTTACAACAAGATTCAATCATTTCAGGAACAAAAGGAAGTTTGGTTCAAGGAAGAATCCAAATCAAGAGAAAGACATGTCAGAAATACAATTCTTCAACTGTCAAAAGTATGGTCACTAAAAGAATCATTGTCCTGAGCTAAAGAAAATAAAGGGGACACACAATGCATCAGTTGTTGAAGAAAAGGAACCTACAAAGAAGAACAAGCGGGACAAAACATACTTCGTCTTCTAAAGACAAGGTAACAATATTCTTCTTAGTTCTTGTACATATCTTGTTTTCATAGTCTCTGTACATATCTTGTATATCTATCTCTTAGAATATAATATGTTCCAAGAAGAACTATACCTATGAAAGAACAAACAATATAAGGATTGCTATCATTATACAAGTCAGATAATACACATGAAAGGATGAAATACATCAAACAAATCACTTGGAAACTATTACAAGATAAGACGAAATCAGAATCAATTTTGAGGAAACTTAGAAGACACAAAGACAGAAAGAAGTCAACAATCAAGAGGAAATTGGAGAAAGAATTATGACACTTGCAGAAGACAATAAGGATGTAGACGTTAGTGTGGAATTTGTTATATGGAGGGAGTCGATTATATATTTACAAAATAAAAACATGCACTCATACATGAAGCAAGGATTAGGAGGGAGATAATCATATGATCCATTGAAGATGATGAAGTATATATCCATGGTAGCAGCCATGAAAGGAAGTACATGATCATTTCGACCTTAGAAGAAGTCTTCTTCGAAGAGAGGCCTTAAAGTATCCCTGGTTGTCCATCCACATCCCTGATCCTATGATGAAAGGAAGAAGTGGAATCTCTACAACTGATGTGGTAGGGTACGTGGCACTTACATGGCATAGAACATGGCACTAAAATGGATAGAGGATGATTGGGCAGTTTATGTGAGAGGTTGACCTATTAGGGAGTGACACGTGTCACCACTGCAAGGGTGACATGTGGCACATCCATACTTGTGACATACTAGATACGACACGTGGTAGGTATAGTAGTCGGTGTCAAGGTAGAGAACTGGACCAATGAGCACTTGACACATGGAATCGAAATTATGAAAATGAGAAGGTACCATGTGGCCTAGACATGGGCTGCCACGTGGCACCCATTAGTTGGTTGATGTGTTGCAAACATTTTAGACTCCACAAGATTTTATCACGCGACCTCCCATCGGGACAAAGGACTTGGAAGGGTCGGGATAGCCAACCCACCCTCCCATTAGGTATTAACCTGTATCAGTGCGACTTGTATTTATGTTGGCATGATGGTTCGAATGGTTGGATTAAGCGATGGGGCTAGCCCCATCCCTCAGTGAAATTATATCACTGGACCATATTCCATATGACCATACCTTCGTTGTTGTCACGTTCCCATACCTCCACCCTTAGTTATGATACCTCTACTATATGACTCGGGCTCATCATAGCTAGCGTGTGGTGGTTAAGGGGTTAGCCCCAGTCGGTCGGGCTAGCCTGCCAACCAGGGGCTTAACCCTAGGCTAAACCGTCGGGGGGATTAAACCATAATACCACGAGGAGGTTTGACATATGACCATATGGCCTTCACACAAAACCAGGATCCAAACAATCGGGGGCCAACGTGCCCAGTATTAGCGCCATGTGGCATAGACATGGGCTGCCACATGGCACCCATTAGTTGGTTGATGTGTTGCAAACATTTTGGACTCCACAAGATTTTATCACACGACCTCCCATCAGGCCAAAGGACTTGGAAGGGTCGAGATAGCCAACCCACCCTTGCATTAGGTCTTAACCTATATCGATGCGACTTGTATTTATGTTGGCATGATGGTTCGAATGGGTGGATTAAGAGATGGGGATAGCCCCATCCCTTAGTGCAATTATATCACTGGACCATATTTCATATGACCATACCTTCATTGTTGTCACATGCTCATACCTCCACCCTCAGTTATGATACCTCTACTATATGACTCAGGCTCATCATAGCTGGCACGTGGTGGTTAAGGGGATAGCCCCGGTCAATCAGGATAGCCTGCCGATCAGGGGCTTAACCCTGGGTGAAACCATTGAGGGGCTTAAACCATAATAGCACGTGGAGGTTTGACACATGACCATATGGCCTTCACATAAAACCAAGAGCCAAACAATCAGGGGCCAACGTGCCCAGTATTAGCGCCTAGACACATGGTGAGAAACAATACAAATAATTTACTCAATACTTTAGAGTCTTTGGCATTTACTTTACAAATACATGGTGGCCACATGGTGAGCACCATTTGGATTTCTCTCTTGATTTGGAATTTTCTTCAATATAAAGTATTGAGTTTGATGATATTGTTGGAGCTTTACTGTCTGAGGAAACAAGGAATAAATCCAATCTAGAAACCTCTACATCTGAGTTGATGATGGTCAGAGGCAGACCTAAAGAAAGAGTACACAGTCAGAGGGATTTCTATCGATCAAAGTTGAAGGGAAAGAAGAGAAAACTTAAGTGTTGGTTTTGTGGAAAATCTGGACACATGAAGAAGGATTGTTGGAAGAGACAACAAGCCTCCAAAGAAGACCCTCCAAAGGAGATGAAGGAAGCAAATGCAACCGAAACAAGTTCAACAACAGGATCAAGTATGACTAATGAAGTTTTATCAATTAGTATTGGTTCATGTCATGATCAACAATGGTTATTAGATTTAGGTGCTTCAAACCACATGTGTCTTCATAGAAACCAGTTTATTACTTGCCAGTATATAGATGATGGAATTGTTTACATGGGAAATGATATCTCGTGTAAATTTGTGGGAATTGGTAGCATTCAAATTAAGATGTTTGATGGAACTGTTAAAATACTAACTGATGTGAGACATGTAACTGAGCTTAGGAAGAACCTAATTTCTTTGGGAGTCTTAGACACTAGAGGATATAAGAGTATTTTTCAAGGTGGATTTATGAATGTCTACAAAGGAATCCTACTGGTTATGAAAGTGAAGAAGGTTGGTAACCTGTTTCTGTTAGAAGGAAGAACTGAGTCAGATCATGCAAAAATGCTATCTAAAAATGAAAGTGATTTTGTTCGACTGTGGAATCAATGGTTGGGCAATATGAGTCAACAAGGATTGAAGGTATTATCTGATCGCAAGTTAATTCCTTGTCTAAATTATTTAAAGTTAGATTTTTGCATGCATTGTATTTATGGAAAACATAATAGGTAGAGATTTAAAACCGAAAGACACACCAGTGAAGGAATCCTTGATTATACCCATTCTGATGTTTGGGGACCATCCCCTGCTATTTCATATGGATGATCATCATATTTTGTAACTTTTATAGATGATTTCTCTAGAAAGGTTTGGGTCTATATGTTGAAAAGTAAGGTTGATGTATTTACAGTTTTAAAGAAGTTTAGATCTTTAGTGGAAAAGAGCATTGGTAGATCCATTAAATGTTTAATAACTAATAATGGTGGTGAATTTACATCAATGGAATTTGAGAACTATTGCAAGGAGTTTGGGATTGATAGGCATAAAACCACTTCCTATACTCCTCAGCAGAATGGAGTTATTGAATGCATGAACATGACTACTCTAGAAAGAGCAAGGAGTATGCTAAGCAACGCCAACTTGCAGCAGGAACTGTGGGCAGAAGAAATAACTATAGCTTGTTATCTGGTTAATTGATCACCATAACAACAATAGAATGCAATATTCTTGAAGAGGTATGTAAAGGTCACCCTTGTAATTATTCTAATCTTAAATGTTTTGGTTGTGAAGCCTACACTTTAATTATGAAACATCAACATTCTAAATTAGATCCAAAATAAAAAAGGATTATCTTTATTGGATATGGTGATGGTATTAAGGGGTACATGTTGTGGGATCCTACTTCCCACAAGATCACCATTAATAGAGATGTAATATTTGATTAATCGCCTCTCATAAAATCAAATGTAGATGTTCAAATGAAACAGGAAGAAGTACCTAAGTATCAACAAATTCAGTTTGAAACCAGTTCAAATACAGATGAAAGTGAACATGAACAAGTTTCTGAAGACGTTCATGAAAAGTTTCCTACATAGGAAGACATGGTTGATGATAACAATCAACATAATGTGGATGAGTCACAAACTTCCCTAAGGATGTCTATGTGGGTCAGAAATCCTCCAAGAAGGTATGATTATTTCGTTTCATCAGATTCTTTAAGTACTAATGATGATGAACCTCCGTTCTATCAGGAAGCTGTGAAGGGTTCTAACAGTGATAAATGGAAAGAAGCAATGAAAGATGAAATGAAGGCATTAGAGAGGAATTCCACATGGGACCTGGTAGAAATTCCAAGAGACAGGAAAAATGTAGGTTGCAAGTGGGTCTACAAGCTGAAGAAGGGTGTTGATGATAAGGTGGAAAGGTACAAAGCAAGGTTGGTTGCGAAATGATATTCTCAGAAAGAAGGTATTGACTTTCATGAGATTTTTTCACCAGTTATTAAGTCTATTTCAATTCAAATTGTGTTAGCATTAGTTGCATTACTTGATTTGGAGTTGGAGTAGATAGATGTTAAGACTTTTGTATTACATGGATATTTGGATGAGGAAATTTACATGGAACAACCTAAAGGGTTCATTTAGAATCACAACAAGAAATTTGTTTGTAGGGTCCAGAAATCATTGTATGGTATGAGGCAGTTGCCTAGGCAATCGTACAAGAAATTTGACTCTTTCATGGTGAGACAAAATTATACAAGGAGTTAGTATGATCATTGTGTCTAGTTTAAGAAATTGAATAATGTCATATTCATTATCTTAGTATTGTATGTTGACGATATGCTTTTAGATAGAAAAATCATAACTGAGATCAACAGGTTAAAGGATCAGATGGCTAGGACGTTTGATATGAAATATATAGGAGTAGCAAGGAAGATTTTAGGTATGGATATATTCAGAGATAGGAGGAATGGTAAGATTTGGTTGTCACAACAGAAGTATGTTGAGAAGATACTTTTGAGGTTTGGAATGAACAATGTGAAACCAGTTTTAGTCCCTTTGGCTTCCCATTTTAATCTTTCTTCAAGTTTATGTCCTAGTACAAAAGAAGAAAATGAATATATCTCTTGAATACCATATGCTAATGCAGTAGGAAGTCTAATCTATGCGATGGTTAGTACAAGGCCAGACATTTCACATGCAGTTGGGGTTGTCAGCAGGTATATGGAAACTATAGGTAAAGAGCACTGGGAAACAATGAAATGGGTGTTTCGATCTCTGAGGGGCACAAGTGATTACTGTATCACCTATAACAATGGTCGTGAGTTAGTCTATCGATATGTTGATTCTAATTTTGCAGGTGATTTGGACAAGATAAGGTAGACTTCAGGGCATGTTTTTACTCTTACAGGTGGATCTATTAGTTGGATGTCAAATCTACATAACATTGTTTCTTTATCCACTACAAAAGAAGAATATTTAGCTGCTTCACATGCTTGCAAAGAGGCAGTTTGGTTGAAAGGTTTGTTTGGTGATCTTGGAAGGATACAGGACAAAGTAAAGTTACTTTGTGATAGTCAAGTGCTACTCAATTGCATAAGAATACATCCTACCATAGTAAAACAAAACATATACCTATCAAGTACCATTTTGTAAGACATGTCATAGATGAACATGGAGTCTCTCTTGAGAAAGTGCATACAAAAGAGAACTGCGTAGAAATGTTCACAAAACCATTACTATTAGAGAAGCTACGATGGTGCTTGGATTCTCTTGGCTTGCAAAAAAGGTGATGAATAAATAAGGAACAAGGTATCAGGTTAATTGTTGTCAAGGTGGATATTGCTGGAAACTGGTGACAACGAATTCCTCCAGGATTAGGATTTTAGATCCTATAATCCAGCGTTGGTTGTAACCAATATGACCAAGTTAGAATATGGATGAGATTGCATTTAATAATCTGTTTTCTTGTGTAAATGAATATAAATTCATGTAAGCCTGTAGAGGCAAAAGGAGTGTGAGTGAGATATTGTAATCTCCATAATCTGAATAATAAGACAACCGATACCTTTTCTTGGTGGACGTAGCCCAACATTTGGGTGAACCACGTGAAATTTTTGTGTTTATTATCTATGTATTTATTGATTGTCTTATATGATATTTGTGTTTCCACATTTACGAATATAACATTCACTGCCCTCTTTATTAACTACTGCCATAATTTAGAGATTGGGGGTAGGGACTTAGAACTTTCCTATTTACCTTTGCCTATGGGAAACCCTTTCTTTCTGTTTGTACCTAGACCAACAACCTAGCGAGCATATTAACCACTCTTTATATACTAACTCAATTACCGTCTTAGCTTAGAGAATTCATTACACAGGAGGGAATTTGAAAACACTTGTTGGAGGAATGCTTAGTGGTAGAAGAACTATTGATATTTTCAGGGGGACGAGCTTCACCCTAAATAGACCTCTGCTCCATATTATCCTTTCGATCTATCTAACCTCAAAAATTCATCCCAAACACCTATCCTTTGGTTTCAAAACCTTTTTTCCCAACCTCAGACCCTCCACCATTACCAAGCTCCCCTCATCTTTTCGTTTATTAAAAGAAATCCAACGACCTCCCCCCATGAAACCAATACGAGGG
Organism: Picea engelmannii; assembly: GCA_009831015.1. Classification (NCBI taxonomy): domain Eukaryota; kingdom Viridiplantae; phylum Streptophyta; class Pinopsida; order Pinales; family Pinaceae; genus Picea; species Picea engelmannii. The sequence continues at coordinate 225,188 of ML786604.1, read as the reverse complement.
ATTTGTATTTCTATAGATATGATACATTGAACCCGTAAAAATGTTACAATAGGGTTTTCCAATATAACGTGATCAGAGCTACCGAAGGAAAGTGCCTTTCAGAGATCAGATCCACCGAACTCTCTCAATTTGAATCTACTTGAATCCACTTACTTTCTTAAAAGTATAATTTACCAGGTAACCCATCTTAGAGGAGACGGGAAAGTTAAGAGAATTCCTAAAACAATAGGAAAAAAATTTTAAAATACCAATACGACTTGGGCAAGAACAAGATTGGGAAAAGGTTATTACTTATATAAGTATAAGAGAAAAATAATGAAGTGAATAAATTAATTAGTAAGAGAATCTAGGAAGAATGTACACTACCTGTCGTCGCCACAAATGTCCCTTCCCCATCATGCGAGAAACTAATAGAATAGGTTCCATTTCATAAAGAGTGGACAAAGATGCAAGATATGCAAAGGTCCATTGGGTTATTCCAAAAATGTAAATAAAAGTGCTTCCCATACCGAAAGAAGCTCCTGCTAAAACAATTTATTGATATATTGTTCGATCCACACCCAAAACTAGCACTCACTAATACTTAGGAATGAAAAGCCACACTTAGAGGAAATAACACAATACAAGATCCAAGGGACGGATTCGGTGAAAAAAGGGGGCCGGGAACATGTATGAGAGGGGAGGGGAGGGGAAGGGGGCATCGTCTCTAGAACGATCAGTAGAAACAGACCATAAATAGATATAGTCCAAAATCACAGCCCATGATGAAAGCTATTTGGGTCCAACTTTTATTAATTGGATTGAAGGTTTTGGGGTGAGGTGGTGGTGTATGGTGGTTGTTGGGAGATATGATGTGGCTACCAATGAGATCGACCTCATTCGCAAGATATGTAGGGGATGATGTCAGATCAGATCTTTTTTTTTTTCCTTTTGTCTCAAGACGAGTAAAATCTTTGACTGTTTGGGTCCCCCAACAAACTGATTTCTCTAATGGTCCTCCATCATAGAGTATACCCAGTGGTATGGCCGAGTGAGTTGAATTACTACCCCACCTGAAAAGTAAGAGATTAACTATTTTAGTTCCTTTCGCTCCATAAATACCACTTTTGAAGGGGTTATTCATCTTTCCCTTATGCTCCACGTGGCATGAATGGGTCAACAAATTATTGATATTATGGTAGCTGCGGGAGGTATTTACCTCCACATGTGAACCTGATGAGAATAGAAGACTCCGGGAAGCAAGAAAAACCCTAATGAGTTGGCTAATAACCATAGAAGTCTTTTCGGCTCAAGAAGATAATTTATATTAGGTTATTAGCCTCTAAGAGAAGAAGTCAACCATAAATAATAATAATATATTGAACAGACACATATCCAGAAGGAGAAGTCGGCCCTAGCAAATCTGGCAGAACCAGTATAAATACAAGGCGCCAATTCTCATTTGACACATCTCAGAATTGCAGACAACAACTAGTGCACACTACAGTTCCCAGTTTGGTGTGCACGTGTGGACGAGAGCTGCAGGTGCATCTGTTGTAGCTAGTAGTTTCAGTGTTGGCTTTGACTATCTCTTGGCTAGGGTTTGGAACATCTGATCATCTTTTTGTGATGCACTATCCTTGGGGAAATGTGTGCTACCCTTTGTTTATCTATCTAGCCTAGGGTTTTCTTCCAGAGAAATTCTCAGTAAAGGTTAAGGTGCTCAGAGGGTGGCTTCGACTATGGTTGGGTGACGAGGGTATCGTTAAAGGTAAAACGAGCACACCATCTTATATATTCTAACAGGTTATGAGCCCACGCCTCCCACATTCAGTCTAAACGCTGGAAGGGAACATAGTCGCTAGGATATTGAGCTTGTTGAGGAACTGTCGCTAGGGTTACTAGTAGAAGCAACTCCGAAGACATTGTCACTAGGGTTACTAGTAGGAGCAGTTGCAGAAAACCTAAAATTCTTGTTGAAGCACCTTAAGTGAATATATTGACCTAATATCCAGATAGATCAGTGCACACTAGCCTAACGCGTCTCTTGATACTTTCAACAAGCCAAGACATGAAGTTTGAATTTATGGTCAAATCTAGGGTTTGACCAAGTCAAGCAGCCATGACTAACACTATGAAGTCTGAGAACAGGTTAGATGGAGCCTCTAACTTCAGAGCGTGGAAGACAAGGATTGATCTCATCCTTTCCAAGAATAAAGTACTAGATGTCGTGAAAGGAAAGTTTGTGAAGCTAGAGTTTGAAGAAGGAGAAGAGAAGGAACCGTAGAACGTTGCAGCTATGGAGAAGTTCAAAGATGTTGACATCAATGCCATGAGTATCATAGTGGATTCCATAAAAGATCACTTGATACCCTACATCTCCCATCTTGACTCATCAAAGAAGATGTACAATGCCCTAACAAATCT
>ML786604.1:207060-221835 GCA_009831015.1 Picea engelmannii | reverse complement strand
TCGGTTAGATGGAGGGAGCCAATCATATGCACTCTTACATGAAGCAAGGATTAGGAGGGAGCTAATCCTATGACCCATTGAATATGATGAAGTATATATATCCATGGTAGCAGTCACAAAAGACAATACGTTTTCAGTTCAACTACAGAAGAAGACTTCTTCGAAGAGAATCCTTAAAGTATTTATGGTTGTCCATCTAGATCTGTGATCCTATGATAAAAAGAAGAAGTGGAATCTCTAGGGCATGGAATCTATAAGAAACTCCATGGACCCAAGAGATAAAGAAAAACATGAAGAAGAACATAAGGATTTCAAGAAAGAAAGAGGAACCAGAACAACCAGTCATTGTATCAAGAATCACAAGATTACCAACCTGATATGAACTCACTAAAAGAAATCAAGCAGAAGAAATGAAAGTCATGATGAAGAACGATGTATGGAATACTTATGAATGAAAGAATTGCGAGATCTAGAACCAGAGGTTCTCCTAGATGGACTGAGAAGTCTATGATGATTACCTGTTCCAGTAAACTAGACCTATTTCTACATAAGTCATTATATCATCCTCAACATTCATGAGTCAGAATTCTACATCAGATGAATGCAAAGAATGTTCTCCAGAGAAATTGAATAAAGAGAATATGAAGAGTAATCTCAAGACTTTGAGGCATACCAGAAAGAGACTCCTGTATGCAGATAGAAGAAGATAACTTGGTGGAAAATCTCCAGTGCACAACAGAAGCATGGTGAAGATTTCCTATAAACATCAAGATGACTATTCAGTAGATCACATCTCATGATGATAGAAGAAGTGCCACATGGATATGTTCCAGTTTTCCAACTTTGATCTACTCTATTGTTCAGATATACATGAAGCCTTCACAGTGTTCCAGACTATAGTACATTTGAAATCAAGCATTACATTATCCATGATGAAGTACTAGAAAGGAGAAAATGATTCTCCAATACATATCACCATAGATGAGTAGAAAAGCATACATTTAGGTAAAGCTTCTATCCAAGATGAAAGAGTTTGCCTAGTCAAGCTAGAAACAACTTCCTTCTTACTGGAAAAGGAAGAAATGACTCTCCAAGTTAGGAGGGAGAACTGAAAACATTATTGAAGACATTCATCTTTAAAATTGAAAACTAGTCCATCTTGGATAGATGCTTTCCTGTTCGGAAAGTGGATTGAGATTTCTAATGGATAGTGACTTCCCATTGTGGTTAACATGGGAGGTAGTCTGATTGTTGATGTATAATAGACAATGACTTCCCATTGTGGTTAACATGGGGACTGGTCTAGGGTAGTCTCTCTTCTTGAGGGTTACTCAAGAAGACTGGCCCACCTCATCGGACAACGATTTCTCATTGTGGTTAACATGAGGAATGGTCCCTTTTGGAGGTTGATGCAAGACAGTCTTTTCCTCTTGTGGTTAATGGAGGAAATGGTATGGACAGTCATTCCTTAGGGTTTATACATTCTCTCTAGGGTGCACTTTGATTAGTGTAGGAGGAATGGCCCAGGGTGGGGAATGGTCCAAGATCAACAATCAGGGACAAACATTCCTTAGGGTTATACATTCTCTCCAGGGCACACTTTGATTAGTGTAGAAGGAATGGCCCAGGGTGGGGAATGGTCCAGGATCAGCAATCAGGGACAAACATTCCTTAGGGTTATACATTCTCTCCAGGGCACACTTTGATTAGTGTAGAAGGAATGGTCCAGGGTGGGGAATGGTCCAAGACAAACATTCCTTAGGGTTTATACATTCTCTCCAGGGCACACTATGATTAGTGTAGGAGGAATGGGATAGGGTGAGGAATGGTCCAGACTCAGACATTCCTTAGGGTTTATACATTCTGTCCAGGGTGAACTTTGATTAGTGTAGGAAGAATGGCCCAGTGTGAGGAATGGTCCATGCTCAGAAATAAAAAACAAACCTTCTTCCTTGTTTGAGAAGAATAGGGCAAATAGCCCATTGTTGATGAGGGAGGATATTCTTTCAAATCTCACAAACGTGAGTGAAAGATTGGCCCAGATGATTCAGTTTATTTTTAACAATATTTTATGTGCAGGATGGCATCAGATGATTGTTATGGAGACTACCTGTCTCCAAAAAGTAGAGATATACTACTATGGTGGATATGTTCCATTGTTTGTGAGGCAGATATTCTTTCAGAGCTCACAGATGTGAGTGAAATATTGGCCCAGATAATTTAGTCTATATCATAACACTATTTCTATGTAGATTTCTATTAGATATTTGTTATGAAGATCATATGACAGTAAATGAAGACTATTGTGGTGGATATGTTCCACTATTTTGAGGCAGATATTCTTTCAGAGCTCACAGATGTGAGTGAAAGATTGGCCCAAATAAATCAGTTTATATCATAACATTGTTTTGATGCAGGTTTCTATCATATGTTTGTTATGAAGACTGTATGACATTAGATGAGGACTATTGTGGTGGATATGTTCCATTGTTCGCAACCATACGTTGTTGATCAAGTACTTGTGTGTTACTTGGTGTGGTAGTGTACCACTGAATTGTAGTTATGTACTACTATGAATAGACATAGTTGTGTTCTATCCTTGTTCTAATTGCCTTGAAGACTATCAACAATTTATTGGAGATAATCATCATCCAGACACATGATGAACAAAGATTTTCCAAACAAAAAACAGTGCAAAGCATTTACTCTTCTTGTATCACTCTATGGTGAGAGTGACTTATCCAACATCATGTCTAATTACTGAGATGAAGTATGGTTTCGAGAGATGATGTAGCTGATGCTAATGGTGATGCTCATGATCTAGTCATGAGATAGTCTAGACGACTATATTGATGCTACCGGGTAAATTGTATGTTTTTGTGCTCAAGACCATTACCTATAATACCTCCCTAGCTAGGAGGGATTGTTGATATTAAGGTAGCTACAGGATGTTTTTGCCTCCACATGTGAACTTGACGAGAATAGAAGACTCCAGGAAGTAAGAGAAACCCTAATGAGTTGGCTAATAACCCTAGAAGTTTGTCGACTCAAGAAGATAATTTATATTAGGTTATTAGCCTCCAAGAGAAGAAGTCAACCATAAATAATAATAATATATTGAACAAACACATATCCAGAAGGAGAAGTCGGCCCCAACAAATCTGGAAAAACCAGTATAAATACAGGGCACCAGTTCTCATTTGACACATCTTAGAATTGTAGACAACAACTAGTGCGCATTACAGTTCCTAGTTTGGTGCGCACATGTGGAGGAGAGTTGTAGGTGTAGTTGCTGCAGCTAGCAGTTTCATTGTTGGCTTGGAATATCTCTTGGCTAGGATTTGGACTATCTGATCAGCCTTTTGTGATGCACTATCCTAGGGGAAAGGTGCGCTACCCTTTGTTTGTCTATCTAGCCTAGGGTTTGCTTCTGGAGAAATTCTCAGTAAAGGTTAAGGTGCTCGGAGGGTGGCTTTGGCCTATGGTTGGGTGACGAGGGTATCATCAATGGTAAAATGAGCACACCATCTTCTATATTCTAACACAAATTCCCTTATGAATGTAGTTCTTTTGGTATTTAATTATATATGTAATTATGCATCCACGAATTCTATTTCGAATGATTCCTATTTTGAGAATAATTTCATATTGAATTGACATTAAATTGACTTTTTTTTCCTATACAAGTTAACTTAGAGTGGGAAGGAAAGGGAGATTAATCCTTCGACAATGGATAGAATATATATGTAATTATGCATTCATGAATGAATTTCATTACACAATATTATATATGTAATTATGCACTACAATATCACTGACACTATTCTGATACAAGTTGTTAAGGTCAATCCTTCGAAAATGCTGCTATTATATATGTAATTACGCTTTAGCATCGTATGGTATCTCCACTCGAATCATCGATCGTACCATAATCTCATATAATATGTAATTTGGCCTTTTCTTTCTGATCTCTAGTTACCAAAATAAACCTTCTTAAATACATAATTATGCTTTCCATATTACTTGACATGAAGTATTTCACGTTCCTCCTTACTGTTGGGTTGGGTGGGGGGGGGGGAAGAAAAGGTTTTTTTAGGCCGCTCGACCAAAGGAAGAGGAAAAACAGAACATGAAAAGAGATGGAAAATTGTATGATGTCGTCTAAATCCCTACCTCCTAAGCTATGCATGGAAGCTATAAACTGTGAAACCTATATTCAAAATAGAATTCCTCATAAATAAGTTAAGGATGTCACACCTTATCAATATTGGAGTGGGAAGAAACCAGATGTTACTCACTTTATAATTTTCGGTTCCCATGCCTGGGATAGGATTCCTTCTAAGAGAAGGAAGGCTATGGAACCTCAATTTAGGGAGTGTATATTTGTTGGATATCCAGATGGATTAAAGTGATACAGGTTATTAGATTCTTCTTCAGATACTATATTTATTCATAGAAGTGTTAAGTTTTAAGAAGACTGCATACAGGTACTTCCAGAGCCTCCTTCCACTACTCCATAGCCACTTGTAACAGAGAATTATGAGACTTCTTCAGATCATATTTCAGATCCAATTTTATAATATAGTATTTATTATATATCATACCAATAGAATGATATTTCTTATCTAGATATTAGACCACAATGGGTACAACAAACTCTTCAGACAATAAGTGATTTGGCGGTTAATCTTGTTGATGCACAGAGAACCCGATCTCAGTTTATGGGCCCTCCATAGGTACTTACTTCTTCAGAGACTTTATTACCTATTCATTGTTACATGGTTCTTGGATAATATCCTCATACTTATGTAAAAGCAGCAAGAAACCCTCATTAGGAGGCAACAATGAATGAGGAGTACAATTCCCTCATTCAGAAAAACACACGGGAGCTAGCTTCTCTTCCTCCCAATAGGAAACTTGTTAGATGTAAGTGGATTTACAAGACAAAGAGGGAAGAATATGGATTCATTACGAAGTATAAGGATATATTAGTATCCAAAGGTTTCTCACAGGTACATGGCATTGATTATGAGGAGACTTTTGCACCGATGGCCAAGATGGATTCTATTCGGTTAGCTCTAGCCATTGCAACAGCTAGAAAATAGAAAGTACAACACATGGATGTAAATAATGTATTTTTACATGGTGATATTGATTAATAGATCTATATGGAACATCTAGAAGGGTATGTACAAGATTCATCATTGGTTTTCATATTGAATAAGTCCTTGTATGGGCTTAAGCAGGCACCTCGGGCATGGTATGAAAAGATGGACTCCTACCTTATATCCCAAGGTTTTCATAGGTGTAAATTAGATCCTAATGTGTACATGTTGAGGCATAATGACACTCTATTTCTGATAGTATTTTATGTATATGATTTACTTATTATAGGGAGTTCAGTTTATTCTATTGCAGCAATGAAGTCTGCTTTGCACGACAAGTTTTCTATGACAGATATGGGATTGCTACACTATTTCCTTTGTCTAGAAATTATCCAATCTAAATAAGGGATTAGTATGTCTCGGTCCAAGTATGCCAAATATCTTCTTGACATGTTTCAGATGATAGATTGTAAGTGTTTATATTATGGTAGTTATGGGAGGTATTTACCTCCACGTGTAAACCTGATGAGGATATAATACTCTGAGAAGAAACAAGAAGCCCTAATGAGTTGGCTAATAACCCTATAAGACTTGTCAACTCAAGAAGATAATTTATATTAGGTTATTAGCCTCCAATAAAAGAATTCGGCCAGAAGAAATAATATATATTGAACAGATAGATACCCAGAATGAGAAGTCGACCCAGGCAGTTAGCTAGATTTACTATAAATACAGGAGGCCAATCTTCATTTTCGCAGGCAGTCTCAGAATTGTAGAGCAACACTTGGGCGAACTGCAATGCCCAGTTTTGTGCGCAGGTTTGAGGAGAGATGCCATTGCAGCTGATGTAGTTAGAAGTTCATGTTTGTCTTGGACTATCTCTTGGTTAGGGTTTGGACTATCTGATCAACTCTTGTCGGTGCACTATCCTTGAGGAAAGGTGCGCTACCCTTTGTTTGGCTATCTAGCCTAGGGTTTTCTTTAGGAGTGATTCTATGTCAAGGTTAAGGTACTCAAAGGGTGGCTTCGGCCTATGGTTGGGTGACAATAGTGATATTGTCAATGGTAAAATGAGCACATCCATTATATTCTAACGGGTTATGGTCCCACACCTCCTTCATTCAGTCTAACCGCTGGAAGGAAGCATAGCCAGAAAGATATTAAGATTGTTGAAGAACTTCCACTAGGGTTTCTAGCAGGAGAAGTCACCAAAGCACTGTCACTAGGGTTACTAGCAGGTGTAGTTGCAAAAACCCTAATCCTCTTGTTGAGGCACCTTAAGTGAAGGGATTGACCTAATTTCTAGACAGATCAATGCGCCCTAGCCTAGTGCATCTCCTGATACTCTCATCAAGACAAGACATCAAGTTTGAATTTCTGGTCAAATATAGGCTTGACCAAGTCAAAGAAGCCATGAATTACTCTATGAAGTCATAGAACAAGTTAGATGGAGCTTCTAACTTCAGAGCGTGGAAGACAAGGATTGACTTCATCCTTGGCAAGAATAAAGTGTTGAATATCGTGAAAGGAAAGATCGTTGAAACAATGTTTGAAGAAGGAAAAGAGAAGGAACCATAGAACATTGTATTTATGGAGAAGTTCAAAGACAGTGACATCAATGCTATGAGTATTGTAGTGGAATCTATAAAAGACAACTTGATACCCTACATCTCCCATCTTGACTCATCTAAGAAGACGTACAATGCCCTAACAAATCTCTTCTCAATAAAAAACATTGGACAAGTTATGAGTCTGAAGAATGAGCTCCGTAACATGAAGATGAATGATGAGGACAACATAGCATCATAATTTTTGAGAATATCTTAGTTAAGAGATCAACTACAAGCTATTGAAGAAATCATTTCAGAGAAGGAATTGGTAAAGATAGTACTCAATGGTCTTCCTAAGACGTGGGATGCATTTTCTGCAAGCATGGACACAATGAAGGAGTATCCGACATTTGAAGAACTTTGGAATTGTTGTGCTCAAGAAGAATCAAGGATCAGTGAAAAAGAGAAACCCCAAAAGAAGTACGATGATCAAGCCTTCACAGCAAGATCCAAGAATTTCAGGAACAAAAGGAAGTTTAGTTCAAAGAGGAAGACAAATCAAGAGATAGATATTTCATAAATACAATGCTTCAACTATTGAAAGTATGGTCACTACAAGAATCATTGTCTCGAGCTAAAGAAAAGGAAGGAGAAACACGAAGCATCAGTTGTCGAAGAAAAGGAACCTACAAAGAAGACTAAGCATGACAAAAGATACTTCTTCTTCTAAAGGTAACAATACTCTTCTTAGTTCTTGTACATATCTTGTTTGCATCGTCTCTATACTTATCTTGTATATCTATCTCTTAGAAAGATAATGTGTTCCAAGGAGAACTAAACCTGTGGAAGAACAACAAGATAAGGATTTCTATCATTATACAAGTTAGATAATACACATGAAAGGATGAAATACATCAAACAAATCATGTGGAAGCTAATGAAAGATAAGATGAAATTAGAATCAATCCTGAAGAGACTTAAAAGAAGCAAAGACAGAAAGAAGTCAACAGTCAAGAGAAAATTGGAGAAAGACTTATGACATTTTGCAGAAGACAATAAAATAGAAGCATGGACTCTGTTAGATGAAGGGAGCCGATTATATATTGCAGAAGACAATAAGAATGCATACGAAAGCGTGGGATCTATTAGACAGAGGGAGCCAATTAATAACACTCTTACATGAAGAAAGGATTAGGAGGGAGCTAATCCTATGATCCGTTGAAGATGATGAAGTATATATCCATGGTAGAAACCATAAAAGACAGTACATGTTCTGTTCAACCTTAGAAGAAGTCTTCTTCGAAGAGAAGCCTTAAAGTATCCTTGGTTATCCATTCACATCCATGATTCTATAATGAAACGAAGAAGTGGAATCTTTAGGGCATGGAATCTATAAGAAACTCCATGGACCCAAGAGATAAATAAAAACATCAGGAAGAACATGAAGATTCCAAGAAAGAAAGATAAGCTTGAACAACCAGTCATTGTATTAAGAATCACAAGATTATCAACCTGATATGAAATCAATAAAAGCAATCAAGCAGAGGAACTAAAAGTGTGATATATGCAAGCATTGTAAGATCCAGAACTAGAGGTTCTCCCAGATGAAGGGAGACGACTATGATGATTACTTGTTCCAATAAACTAGACATACCTCTACATGAGTCTTTATATCATCCACAATATCCATGGGTTGGAGTTTTACATCATATGTATGCAAATATTGTTCTCCAAAGAAATTGAACGAAGAACATATGAAGAGAAACCTAAAGGCTTTGAGGTATACCACAAAGAGACCCTTGTATGTAGATAGAAGAAGATAACTTGGTGGAGAGCCTCCAAGTTCACAACAGAAGCGTGGTGAAGATTTTCTATAAAAGAGATATTGTATCAGAATGCTTACTCAGAAGATTAAGATGATGGATTGCCAATCCATGAAAAAATGATGACAGAAGAAGTTCCACATGGATATGTTCCAGTTTGAATCTTGCCACGATGTTGTGAGCTAGCAAGAGGAATCCAACAATGATATACTTTGTTGATCAAGATCTACATGAAGCCTTCAGAGAAAAACAATATTCTAGACCAAAGTACTTTTGAAATCAAGCATTACATTATCCAAGATGAAGTTTAAAAAGTAGCTCTCTCCACAGCTGAACAAATAAGCAAACATTTTGGTAAAGCTTCTATCAAAGATGAAAGAGTTTGCATACTCAAGATGGAGCTCGTGGAGACAAATTCCTTATTGAAAAATGAAGAGATGACTCCTAGTTTGGGAGGGAACACTGATGTATTATTGATTGATGGACATTCATTTTTCATTTCAAAAAATGGTCTAGGATGAGAAGATTCTTTCCAGTTTGGAAAGTGGATTGATTTTTTTAACGGATAGACATTTTCCAATTCAGAAAATGGTCTAGATTGCTTATGTACCATAGACAACGAATTCCCATTGTGGTTAACATGGAGAGTGATCTAGGGAAGTCTCTCTTCTTGAGGGTTACTCAAGAAGACTATCCCACCTCGTCGGACAATGATTTCTCATTGTGGTTAACATGAGGAATGGTCTATTTTGGAGGTTGGTACAGGATAATATTTTCCTCTTCTGGTTAACAGAGGAAATGGTCCAGATAGTCATTCCTTAGGGTGTATTCATTCTCTTCAGGTTGAAATTTGTTTAGTGCCAGAGGAATGGTCCGGGGTGGGGAATGGTCCAGGATCAGCAATCAAGAATAGGCATTCCTTAGGGAAGATTCATTCTCTCCAGGTTACCCTTTGTTTACTGTCAGAGGAATGGCCCAGGGTGGGGAATGGTCCAGGATAAAAAAATCAAGACAGTTATTCTTCCTTGCTTGAGAAGAATATTCTAGAAATATCTTCATTGATGTCTTACATTTTGAGGGTAGATGCTCTTCTATCTCACAGATGTGAGTGGAAGAGTGGCCCATATGACTTAGTTTATATCATAGCATTGCTTCTGTGTAGGTTGATATAAAATGATTGTTATGAAGACTGTATGACAATAGATGTATACTACTGTGGTGGATGTGCTCCACTGTTTGTGACTATACATTACTAATCAAGTACTTGTGTGCTACTTGGTGTGGTAGTGTACCTATGTATTGTAGTTATGTACTACTATGGATAGGCACAATTGTGTTCTATTTTGTTTTGATTTCCTTGAAGACTATCAACAGTTTTGGAAATGATTATCAGCTAGATGGATGATCAAAGGACAAAGATTGCCCAGACAGAAAATGGTTCAAAACATTTACTCTTCTAGATTAGAAGAATGTCTCTTGTATAACTCTATGGAGTGAGCATAATGTCTGATTACTCAGATAGAGTATGATTTCAAGAGATGATGTAGTTGATGACACTGATGATAATGATGGTGCTCATGATCTATTCATGATCTAGTCTATACAACTATGTTGATGCTACCGGCTGAATGGTATGTTTTTGTTCTCAAGACCATTACCTATAATACCTCCCTAGCTAGGGGGGAGTGTTGATATTATTGTAGTTGAAGGAGGTATTTACCTCCACGTGTAAACCTGATGAGGATAGAATACTCTGAGAAGCAAGAAGAAACCCTAATGAGTTGGTTAATAATCCTAGAAGAATTGTCAGCTCAAGAAGATAATTTATATTAGGTTATTAGCCTCCAATAGAAGAAGTCGGCCAGAAAAAATAATATATATTGAACAGAAAGATACCCAGAATGAGAAGTCGGCCCAAGAAGTTAGCGAGATTTACTATAAATACAGGAGGTCAATCTTCATTTTGGCAGGCATTCTTAGAATTGCAGAAAAGCACTTGTGCGCACTACAGTGCCCAATTTTGTGTGCAGGTTTGAGGAGAGATGCCATTGCAGATGCTACAGTTAGCAGATCACGTTTAGCTTGGACTATCTCTTGGTTAGGTTTTGGACTATCTGATCATCTCTTGTTGATGCACTATCCTTGGGGAAAGGTGCACTACCCTTTGTTTGGCTATCTAGCCTAGGGTTTGCTTCTGGAGTGATTCTCTTTCAAGGTTAAGGTCCTTGGAGGGTGGCTTTGGCCTATGGTTTGGTGACAATAGTGATATTGTCAATGGAAAAACAAGCAAATCCATTATATTCTAACAATAAGGCAGTCCCAACACCTTTTGGTGATTCACTTAACAGATTTTGGTGATTCACCCTTGGTGGATTCTACCAAGTATCAAACGGTGTTTGGGAGTCTTCTCTACATTACACATTCTAGGCTAGACTTCTCTTATCCACAATGGGAGTAGCTTCTAGGTATACGAATGAGCCTCATGATCTACATTGGAAAGTAGCAAAGAGGATTCCAAGATATGTCAAGGGGACTACTAGCGTTGGTATAAAATATGCAGTAGGATCTTCCTTATATCATGTTGGATACGTAGACGCATATTGGGCTGGTGATAGAACAAATCGCAAGTCCACTTTAGGATATGTCCTCTACCTTGGATCAGGATCTATATGTTGGTAAAGTAAAAAGTATTCCATTTCCTTATCAACAACAGAGGTAGAGTACAAGGATGCAGTGAATATAGCTACTCAAGATATTTGGTTGCAACATTTTATTACAAAGTTGGGGATTCAGTTTCATAGACCGACAATCATATGGTGTTATAATTAGAGTAAACTCAAAATTTGTAGAGATCTAGTTCAGAGAAAACTTACCAAACACAATGGGGTTCACTTGAATTTTATCAAGGGATAGGTTCATGATGGAGTCACTAATTTGCAGTTTTGTCCTTCTTTAGAGAAGATTGCAGATATCTTCACCAAAAATTTCACCGAGAAGAGGTACTTGTGGTAAAACATTTATCTCTGGGTTCACTATACATTTTTAGATATACTCTATGGAAGTTAATGGTTTTTACTAGTCCAAAAAGTCAATCTCAAACAAGTGTTCTAGGTAAAACGATTATATCTGAAGCTAGAGAGATCCAAATTGGGTGCCACCTATTGGATTGGATAGAATATGGGATTTAGTGTATCTATTACAATTTTTAGGATCTGAGGAGAAAACAGTGACACATGGCACATAGTACACGTTCGCTCTCTGGAAAAGTCCAAAAATAAGCACATTGTGGGAAAGTTGCATCCCTTTCCTCTTGGCACATCAGAATTCAACAAAACCTATGGCATTGGAAAGAGGAAATATCAAGCTACCACAAACCAAAATTTCAAACTTGGAAGGGCTTAAATTTCAAGGTTCCATCAAATGGAAGGTTGGCCAACAAAACAGTCTCCAAATCAGGGTTTTAAAAGGGTACAACCTTTCAAATTTGAATAACTTACCGCAGAAGGATCTATTTAGGTGTGATAAAGATCATATATATTTATTTTATTGTTTCACATGGAACCAAAAGGTGGTAGAAAAGGCACACTACTCCACTCAAACCAACAGAGGAGTGACCCCTGACCTATGATGAAAGTGAAGACCTATCTTTTCGGGTGTCCAAGTTGGAAGACTTGATTAAAGGGTCTATGAGAACGTTTGATTTAGTTAGTTAATATGAATAATAATATGGAGGAAATGATGGGACATATTATGGGATAGATGGAGAATAATATGGAGGAAAATATGGAAAGGATTGCTAAGCTCATACGAAATCCAAAGGGAAAGATTCCTAAAGGTGAGGATGTGGCCCAAGGTACTCAGGAAGATAAAGATAATGTCCATGTTTAGAAACCATCCCTTAATAAGAATAATCCAAGAGGATTTGATTCTAATAATGTAAGTAATCAGGGATGGTCTCCAAAGGGTATCCAACTCCCCAAGATCAACATGAGGAAGTTTGATTTCCAGGACCCCATAACATGGATATTCCAGATGAAGCGATTCATTGAAATACACTAGGTGCCAAATCTACAAAAGATAACTATTGCATCTTTATATTTAGATCCTAAACAGTTTGTGTGGTACCAATGGATTTGTTAACAAAAAAATCACTCCATTATCTATTGGTACATATTTAAAGAATAATTGATATCATATCATGATGATGTTAAGAGAAATTCCTTCTTTATCCAATTGGTAAATCTAAGGCAAAAGGGTCCAATGATCAAGCACTTTCAATGAAATTTCAAAAGTTGAGTCTCAGAGTGAATGACATACCAGAGGATAAATTGTTGGATATATTTATTGGAACCTTGAAGTATAACATTCAACATGAGGTGCGTCTCTTCGAACCAACAACCTTAGATAAGGCTTTCATGGTGGAAAGGAAGGTTGAAAGTCAAAATATAGCGATGGATACTAGAAGGACCACCGCTAACACCTATAAAGATATTAATGTTTCTTATTCTAACCCACCTCAACTTACAAGGTTGACACCTCACAAAATGGATGAAAGAAGAGAAAAGGGTCTATGCATTAATTGTGATAGCAAGTAGAGTAAAGGACATAAGCATGGTGAGAATAAATTATTCTACATAGATGGTGAAGAAGAAGAAAAAAAAGAACATGAACCATATCAAGCTTAAGAAATATAAGAGATTACTCCCAACGAGATTACTCCCACCATATCTTGTCATGAATTGGATGGAATTAGCATTCCTCAAACTCTCAATATAGAAGGATATATTAAAAAGACAAAGGTAGCAGTGTTGATTGATTCTAGTAGTACTCATAATTTAATTCATTGTAAATTATCCAAAGTTCTCAATTGATTTATACATAAAGCACCATAGTTTTAAGTAATTATTGCAGATGAGGAAATATCAATTGCTCAGGGAAATGCCTTAAGATCACTCTTACTATGTGGGAATATGTATTGAATAGTCCAATGATTTCTATCCTAATGGGTGGTGCTAATTTTGTCTTAGGGGTCCAATGGTTACAATCATTAGGAACGGTCGTTGTTCATTTTAAAGAACTTCTCATTCAATTTTACTCTACCTCATCCTCCTCTGTCGGATGAGTGTTAAAACCCTTAAAAACCCTTATGGTAGAGCATTTTAAAACCATGGGAAGGAAAAACATTTGATTTAAGGGGTATCACAGGGAAACCAAGCAAGGTGATAAGATCTAATGTAATGAAAAAAATGTTTAAAAAGGGACATCATGGTGTAATTGCACAATTATGCTCACTAGAGGTTCAAACATCTAAGCCTCCTATTGCCCCAGATCTCCAAAGGGTTATTGATAATAATTCAAAGGTATTTGAATATATTCCAAAATGTCTTCCACCTACTCAAGATCCTTATCATGATATTCACTTGATTCCAAGAAGTGTTCCTCCTTGTTAGCGATAAAAAACGCACTGGCAATTTTTTGAAGAATGATGCCTAATCTTGCAGGGAAATTTTGATTACCTTCCTGAGCTCCAAATGCAGATTTGAAAGCACCATTGGAAATATTAGGATTTCTAGATGTCGATCGACTATTCAAGCATGTAAAACGAACTCTCCATGACTGAGAAATTTGATTTTAAAAAAATCTATGCTTTCACCAGCTAACTCGTCTTGAATTTTGCTAGTTAGCTGGTGAAAGATCTGCTTTTCACCAGTTAAGGAGAGGATTTTTGGGTAAATTAGCTGGTGAAAGCCTGTCACATCTAGAATAACCGAATTTTTGCCCAGATCGAGATTTTTTGAGTTTGAATGGTTTGAAACCACTTCAAATGGACAGTTGTTGAATTATCAAGTCTGATTCAAAGGCTAGTTTTGAGGGATAAGGTCAAAAAGAGGTTCTTCAACTACATTTGGCATCTTTTTCAAAGGCAGAGTATCAAGGGTTTGAAGACACATCATCCAATTCAAATTTTATCTTTGGAGGACCAAATCAAACAACCTTGGGAGGCTAAAACTGCATTTCATCAGCAATTTACTACTCTTAGAGATCATTAGATAGGACCTTTTCCTATTTTGTTTTGATTTTCCATTTTTAGTATTTTAGATCCATTTTTATAGGATCTCATCCTACACTTGTTGTATCTATTTTGATTTGACTATTTTTCGTAAATCTCATCCATCTTTCAAGGATCTAGATTTCATCTTGTAAGGCTATAAAGCCAAATACATTTGGAGCACTATGGGTGCAATCTAGGAGACATTTTTTGGCTATTGTACTAGACTCTTTATTGATAATAGAATC
>ML786604.1:163560-183848 GCA_009831015.1 Picea engelmannii | reverse complement strand
TTTCTTAGGGGTGAGGTACAAACCTCCCCAACTAAAACTCAAAGTAAACTCTTATCTATATAACTCAATCTAGAAACAATAAGCTAGAACTAGAGGAACTACATTTATGAACCTGAACGATTACCTAACAACAATGCCTCTTCAACAATAGCTCACTATCTCCACCCCGTTATTTGAATTCAACAAGCACTCTGCTTAGTGCAAGTATCAACAAACCACCCCTTCCACTAATATTGATAAAACAACATTCTTCATAAGGGAAAAGATATAGTTTAATCATTACTACCTTACTCCTCACTATATCTAATATAGAACTCCACGTATCTCAGAAAGATATAACTCTATGGTATCTAAGTTATCCAAAAATATCTTTTAAACGACAATGGTTGAGTTATTTTACATGAGCTAAATTACCATTTATGAAACTAATGAAAGAGGAAGATTTAATGAAGAAACATATAATCCATTAAGCAATGTACAAATCTGAACATAAGCATGAAGACAACAAACCATAAACACCAATGTGATAACAGAGTTCGACAATATCGCTTGTCTTTGGGCCTATGTCTCAATGGGATTTCTTATTTCTCTTCAAATATTTTCAAGTACACCATGAAATGGATTATAAAAATGATCTGGTCATGTTCTACCACATCTCAAGAACCCATCAAAACTGACGGGACCCAAATTGGATGAACGAAGCTCCCAGAAATGGCCTGCAAAGGTGTGCTCCTCAATAGCTTCCCTGCATGACAATGGCTTTGGATCAAGAGAAGACCTGGACATCTTGCTAAGGAATTCCTTGGCAGAGGATCTAGTTGTCTTTGTTGAAAAACTATGGACCATGAGGTATTGGATTTCCCTAGAATGATCGCTAGGCTGGAAGAAATGAATCTAAAATAGGAAAACCCTAAGCCAGATCCATAAGAGGTAGAACCCCAGAAAGAATCAGAGAAGGTATTGATACAAATGAACGAGACCATGAATGACCACTGATATGTTAGTCTATCAGAGATTTTCAAAGAAAAAGAGTGCATTGAAGCAAGAATAGGAGACTTCGACACTCACTCTGTCCTTGATGAAGAGACAGAAGTAAACATTATGCCAGAAAAAACTTGGGAAGCTATAGGGAAGCTTGATATGATCCCTTCATTAGGAGGAATAGGACTATTCAAAGGAAAACGGATGATGTTATGTATAAATCTCACTCAAATGCCTATGACAGTCAATGGAACTTCGACAAAGGAAGATTTTGAGATTATTAAACTCGTTGAAGACAGTACCTCATTTACCACATTACTAGGAAAATCTTGGATTGATAGAGATCAAGCTAGAAAGAAGGAAGAAGAAGAAGTCTTAGAACATAAGAGACAAGAGTTAAAATATTTCATGACCCAAAGGATTGCACAATTGATGGAAGAACAGGAGAACAGATCAAAGCTACTTGACACTAGAATCCCAGATAACGAAGCTACAGGAACATTGGAAGACATACAGAAGGCTGACATTTCTACCCCATATAAATAAGAAGTAATACACCAGAATCCTAAGAAAGAATCTCAGCAGAGAAAATTGACTATGCCCAAGGAAAATAAGAATTAGAATGCGAAAAGAATCACCAACACAAAGCTCACTGGAACAAGGCTAGGAAGATAAGTAAAAAGAGAGCTAATATCGACATGCTACAAAATATTCCAGAGGGAGTCTCGCAAAAGAAGAACTTGCAAAATTTGTACTTCGTCGGGATATCAGAACAAGGACAGATTCCACTTCGCTATGGCAAAGAAATATAACCATTGAAAGCTGATATATCCGTTCGACTACTGCTCCTAACGGCTTGAAAATCATTTATGGTTTGCCACCAGACCGTTGGACAATGCCATAACGGACATAAGAAAAGTTAATGAGGCTCATAACCATTGCAAGTAAACCATTACCAAGATTTCCTATTTATCTCGTCGCACCATGAGCAAGGAACACTTTTTCCAATTAAGAATTTAAAGTCCCCAGACTAGAAATTGCATGCAATGCTCATTGCGCCCCTGCCATCAGGAACACCAGAATTAGGTGATGAACTAGCCCAACTACATCGGATTGTTGATACACTCGAAGATTGGCTGTAACAAGCTCAAGAAGAGATAAAAAAATCCACCCAGGATTTAGTGCAAGTTTAGAAAGACCTCGAAGACCACAAAATTACTGTAGAAAAGGAAAATCTCACTCTACAAGAAAAATGGGATGAAGAGAAAGAAGCACTACAAAAAAAACAAGGAACAGTTTCTCATTAGCAACTCGAAGTATGGGAAAGGGTTCACAACGCACTTCTGTCTGTGACAGTCATAGAAGTGAAAAATGAGGAACGAGTCCCATAGCAGGTGGCGCAACTGGAAGGAGTGATCCAACAACTTCAAAAACACATCACAAATTTGGAACTTCGTACTGTGCCTGAGACCCCTCAATATATCAGAGACCTAAGAGAGGCAACTGCCTGGAGCGCATTTGGGCAGATTGAAAGTCCTTAAATTGGAATGAAAGCAGTTGACTTCCAGGAGCACTCTGACATAAGAGACCCTCACAGAGAATCCAGAGCTGCAGGCATTGGAGTCGCAGCTCCAGGAAGAAAAGAAGCACGTAGATACGCTATAGGCGCAGTTGAAGGCCTTAACACAAGTTGAAAGAATGAAAAGGTTTTCAGAGAAATGCATGTCCCAACAACAAATCCACATGATTCAGAGTAAAGTGATGGAAGTCTCTCAACGAATTCAACTAGTGCAAGAGAAGGCATGTCAACTATTCACTGAAGTTGAAAACCAAGGAGTATAACTTGAACAGGTTGTGAGTGCAAACAGGTTGTGAGTGCAGCAGAACAACGCCTAGAATGACCAGTCAATGACACACTCATCCAGGAGTTCACTGAGCAAGAGGTAGTAGAACTACAACAGATCGAAGTAGATCGAGCCAATCTTGAGGCATTTGAGGAGGAATTGCTCAGACCAGAGTGACTCGGGATGAGTCACAGGTGATTGTTGGGGGCCTGTTGGCCCTTGACCAAGTTTTGGAGTTACTTGGTCATGTTTGACCATTTTTGGGATGTCGAAAGACTTTCGAAGATGGAGCGCCAGACAAAGTAGAGATCACGGGATCTCAACCCACTTTTGGGCCCATTCTGGGTTTTGGGAATATGTAATGGGAAAGGGATGTCGGCCTATGAGTTCACCCATGCTTAGGAGCAATTTTGTAAATGTATAAATAGATGTCTAGGCATCTAGTAGAGTCTCTATTGTATCTATGTGATATAGGCTACGTTCCAAGTGGGACCTGTGTGATCTATGTGTTGTGCATTCTATAGGCTTGTAGAGCTTAGTGTAAGTCCCTGTGTGGAGATATAGAACGATTTGTGTTATAAGGAAAGGAAGAAGGACCTAGCGAGTTGCGCAGATATTCTATCCTATGCACAATAGTTTTTAATGTCTATGTGCTTGTAACTAATTGAAAAGACTAATAAAGAAGAAGAGTTGGTGGATGTAGCCCCAGGGTGGGGGCGAACCACGTAAATCTGTGTGTTATGCTCTATGATTGACTTAATGTGTTTATCTCTACTTTTGCTAAGTGCTTTGATATATTTAGATAGATCTACTTATTCTTCTTTCTTCATTAGATGTATGAATAGTAGATCTGATATGTATGAAGATACTTAGTGTTGATCTACTGGATCTGGTCTGTTTTACTATTGCTAAGTACTAAGATACCTTAGATCTAAGTGAATGTTGCGATGCTCTGTGTTATCTGCGAAGTATAATAAGGGTTGAATATTGATGAATGATTGATACTAAGTACTCTGTAAGCGATATAATCATAAATCTGTGTCCCAACTAAGGTTGTAGACACTTGAGTCATGCAACCACCCCTGCCTTCTTCCTCGGGTGAGACCTCATCTACTTTGCAGGTGTTGCCAAAAGGGCCGGTAGTTAGGGTTTTGTTGGTGCACTGTTGTAGCGTTGAACCACGGGTCTGCCCCTGTGCCAACATAGAGCTATTGGGGAAGGGTTGGATTCATGAGACAAGAGAGGCTAGAGAGAGTAGGAGTAGGCAGTTTCTCTATGTGTGCTCATTTGTAAGACAATGGGCATTTTATTATTGTAAGCATTACTTCTATTGGAGGCTCATGAGAGTTGTGATTTCAGATTGTTATTATTTTGTTTATATATCTTCTTATTTCAATATATTTCATATTTGAGGATCAAAGGCTTCCAATGATTTATGGATCCCTAAGGAGCAAAGGATCTGTTGTATTTTTCCCATCAGTCATTGTTTATATTCAAGTATTTTTTGATTCATTAAACTTAGAGGATCTCTATTTAGTGAACATTCTATCTTATGTTTTCCTTCTTCATTCTTCTAGCTATCAACATATAATCTTGTTTTATGTTGGGCAACTTTATTTCCTTCGATGAGTAGAATGTTTGTGACTCCATTGCGCATTGGTGTAGCCTATTGATCTGCAGTTTGTTGCCATCTCCCTTTCTTTCTCCATCTTGTTGATCCACCTATTCAAAACAAAAATTATATTTTATATTTTGATGGGTGTTAAGCTTACACTTTAGCAGTCAAAGTGTGACTTTTAGTGCTAACACCATCAATTCCAAAGGGGGATATTGTTGACTATTTGCGTTTGTTGTCATTGATGTCAACCCTTGAAGAAATTATGGTAGTGAATTCTGGTAGCACAAAGGTTTGAGCAAYGGACCCAAGTTTGTTTGATGTATAATGGTATGAGTTTTAATATATTTKAAGGTAAGACTATTATGGATGGATAATACATGTCATGCCATTTCCAGTGGCATGTGTAACGTCACATAACTCCTCACGGTTAGAGAGTTATGGACATGTGAAGTTAGAGAACCCTCATGAGTCATCTAAAAGCCCCAAAAGGGMAAAGTAGTCAAAATGGTTGCAAAGAAGAAATTATTTAAATAATAAAGTTAATGGAGAAATTACTAAGTGGACAAGTGGTTAGAAGTGGGTAATCCCTAAAATAAGAAAACTAGTTTAAGAGATTTTAGAAGGTAAATAATAAAGTGAATTGATGAGTGTACTATAAGTCAAAGTGGATTCAAAATAAACTATTTAAATATTAAACTTAATGGAGAAATTACTAAGTGGACAAGTGGTTAGAAGTGGATTAACCCTAAAATAAGGAAAGTGGGTTAAGATGGTTAAATGGTAACCCCTTGAGGAAACTACATGAAAGTATAAATAAGAGGCAAGGCTCTCTCATTTTAATAACACTTGAGCATATTGAATATCTACAAGTGACTGAGGTAACCAAAGGATATTTAAGTCGAATTTTAGAGGGAAGGTGAAGTAAAGGAGGTCGAAATTCAAGGGAGGATAAATTCTTTTAATGATGTTTTCTAAAGTATGTTATTTACAGGTCATCTCACCATTTTCGCAATAACGTTTTTTCTAGAATGATTCAAACTGTGAAATTGGGAGGTCGTTGAGGAAACATATCCAAGTAGTTGTGATACAAATTTTATCTTGTGGGTTGTTGCATTTTTGGAGTTACACTCCGTGGAAAATAGGGTTTGTGGCTAGTCCTTAAACTAGTCTAAAACATGTGTTTTGGGTAAAAATGTCATAACTTATTCATAACAGATACAAATTCAGTAAGAAAAAATTGATTGGTTAGGGTAAAGTATGTAGTATTCTTTCTAAAATTTTCATATCCATACAAAAAATATTTTGTGCAGGGAACACTCTACAAGTTCACTATCTAGAATAAGCTAGAATTCAATAAGTATGTCATTTTTGCTATAACTCCTTTTCTGAGAGGTTCCAAGAAGTGAAAGCTGGAAGAATTGCATAAAATAAACTGAAGAACATTGTGTACTATTTTTAGATCTGTATTCATTACAGGTACATAGTTATGATTATTTCAAGTTAGGGTTGTTGACTAATCCAAAACTAGTCATGTGAGACTAAAGTAAAGTTTGATGAAAATGTTAGTCTCTTGTTGTTAAAGTTAAGGAAGGTTTGAAGGTATGTGATCATATACATCAGGTATATTACAGAGCTACAAATCATATTTGGATGATGAAATTGATGAGAGATTTTGGTTGAGGTACATGTTGGGTACATGGTTAAGACAAGTACTTGATGAGTTGGCACATACAAGAGGTGTATAGTTGATGATGTTGGTACATATTGATGAATCATATTTTATGTGTATTTGATGTATTATTAGTACATATTTGGTGCATGGTTGATGCACTCCTTGATGGTACAAGTTGAGGTACAGGTTGGTGCATGGTTGATGCACTTGTTTATGGTACATGTTGATTACATGTTGTTTGGACAGGTTATTGTGACAGGTTATTTGTATAGGTTTGGTGCATGGTTGATGCATTTGTTTATGGTACAGATTGAGTTATAGGTTGATGTATGGTACATGTTATTGATACAAGTTGTTACATGTTGATTACAGGTTGATTGGCATAGGTTTAAAATAGTATATCTCACAGTGATAGTGTGACAGTGGTTTCATCATTCTACTTCTACATCAGGTTAGTTGGATGGGGCAAGGACAGGTGGTTGTAGCCACCTTCTGGTTGTAGTCAGAAAACATAGGGGGCTATAGCCTCCTTCTAGTTGTAGCCAGGGAATTAGGGAGTTGGATCTTCCCTTAGGTTGTAACCTAAGAAACTAGGGGGTTGTATCCTCTTTCTAGTTGTAGCCAGAGAATTGGGGAGTTGGATCTTCCTTCAGGTTGTAGCCTAAGAAACTAGGTGGTTGGAACCTCCTTCCAGATGCAGCTGAAAAACAAAGGAAGTTGATGCTTCCAAGGAAGTTGGGAAGTTGTAATTCTTAAACACATATAAGAAAAATAATTATGTGGTTTTCTCCCACTTTGGGTTTCCACGTAAAAACACTCGTGTAATGTGTATGTTTATGATTGCGCATTTGTTCATTGTTTATTTACTCTACAATTATTGGATGATAATGATACATTGATTTAATACTTTCATTTTACGGTAAAAAATGATTAAATTTCTCTATTACTGATTCACACCCCCTCTCATTAATCCAACAGTTATTAGTTAGTTGAATTTGAGATATTTGGTTCAACTAATTTTGTTCCTAGTTTGGTGCGTGGTTGAGATATTCTCTCAACCTCTCCTTCTATATTGAGAATAAGTTAGATCTAATAACAATATCATGTCAACTCTATATAATGGAGTCACAATCTATTGTAAATATTCAATAATTTCATAGAGTTTTTGTGTGTGGAATCATCTCTACCCTCCCATATTTGATTTTGGTATCAAATCTCATTTGGGTTTGAATCCATAATGGGAGTGCCCAAGAACATGTTGAGAGTAGAGTAGAGTTAAAGTAGTTTGTTCATCTAGTTTTCCTATTGCTGATATATCTGTGCAAGAAAAATAATCCATGCCGACTATGATTTGGT
Organism: Picea engelmannii; assembly: GCA_009831015.1. Classification (NCBI taxonomy): domain Eukaryota; kingdom Viridiplantae; phylum Streptophyta; class Pinopsida; order Pinales; family Pinaceae; genus Picea; species Picea engelmannii. Next base: position 176,377 of record ML786604.1, on the reverse strand, counting down.
CAAGAGATGAAAATATTGGAAGTTTATCATCCATAGAAAGGAAGAAGTGCTTACAGTGGAAATACAATTGACAGAGAGATTATGCAGGAGGTGATAACAATGGAAATACAATTGACAAAGAGATTATGGGAAGCATGCAAGAAGGATAGGAAAGATTTGTTGATAATATTTTAATCACAAGGCATGTTGCAAATCAGCAGCAACGACTAGCGTGGGTCATAGGTAGGTAGTATTTATAGAACCTTTTATGAAGATTGAAGGACCCCCAACCCTTTATAAAACAATAATATGGAGGAGGAGAAGGATTAGTGGTTTTATTTGAGTATTGAAGGATCATGCGATTGCAATAGCTGAATTCAGTGTTCCCATTTAGAAAGAAAGCAATAGAGAGCATCCACGAGAAGGAGGAAAATCGTAATCTTTTAAGGGTGAATACACAACAAAAAAAATACATTATTAATTTGTCTTTTTTTACATGGTTGTACATCGATTTAGTTGGAGGATGTATTACAGTTCGACAAATATGTGGTGGTGGTTGTAATCGAATTTGTCATGACAACAACAACATTTATGCCAAACAAATTTGGAGGGAGGATACTAAATTCTTCGTATGGAATCGACGGATATCATGTTCTACGCATCAAGAACGTGGGGCTAGATTCTGTGATGTTAGAGACTCTATCAAGCATTTTTTTAAATGAGAAAGAAGCAATTCTATGACACCGAAAAGCATGGGATAAACTACGACCCTCATGCTAATTTAGAAGAGAAGAAAGAGGTGGAGATTGTTCCTATGCATGTTCTAGTTTGGAGAATAGAAGGAGAGTCGAAGATCCAACAATCCCTAGAGTCCGTGAGGTAAGCCATTGATGAAATCAGAGGAAACATCGATATTGATGAGGTAGGAGAGGTCAAATTCACAGCCTGTGAGTTATGTGGGTTGATGGAGGAGTGCATGTCATCTTACATATCTTGTATGCAATAACGGTTCTCAATTGGGGTATTTGTTGGTGGTTGAGTCATTGGGCAATAGATTCCCCCATGATGATACAAATTGGATTTGTTTTGTGGAATCATTTGTCTTATATTTTGAGGATTCGATGTCACATGCTCAGTCCTTTTTCCAAGCTAGATTGTTGGCTTGGAAGTCTTGAGAATTATCAATGAATTCACTACATACTTTGTATGCTTTGTTGGCATACCCATTTGAGAAGAAGAATTGTAGGTGCATGTGTGTTGCATTCATACGACATGTGTGATAGTTTCATATCGTGCATGGTAGTTGTTGCATCATCCCCGCCCAATGAAATATCCAAGCGGTTGCTTTCAAAAAACATCCAAGGAAAGTTTGTGAGAGGATTACTCATTCAATCTAGATGGTTAATTGAGAGCCTAGAACAAAACAATACTTGTATGGTTACCTACGTTGTCTGAGTAATTTATTTCTCCCATAAGTCTCTCTGAGTCATTGTCATAAATTAATTGGTGTGTGCAGGTAACAATTGTCATTTCAAATTAGTTTATTGATCTTAGGAGTGCATATTGAAAATTTGTCAAAGGGAAGTTAAGTCAAAATTGCATGTGTCATCATGAAAGTTCATGAAAATCCTTGTAAAAGTTGTTAACTTAAAAAGTCGGATGAATGATCGGTGTTATCCGACACCTGAATTTTAAATTTATGATGGAGTATTAAGATGTATTCAAATAGAGTATGTCATGTCAATATATATTTTGGTAATTCTGGTTGAAAGAAAAGTTAAGTTGTCATTGTAGTGGCATTTAGTTTGATAAACTATCGTCATAAGTTTGAGTTTATGTTGGAACTAATCATTGTAACAATCGACAAGTTTACTCGAAATTGTTTATCAGAATAATTGAATACCAAACATTATAAGATATGAAGAATTACGCAAAAGAGAAAATTGTGATGAAGTACAATAAGAGAAATCTTTTGACAAATATGAAGAAGGAATATCAAGTCAGTGAATGATCGATGATATGGTCCCACTTAATGGAAGAATCATAGTTGCAATAAGAGAAAGAAATAGATGGTGAGCCTCTGCAAGTGTTGTGGAAAACATGGATCTACAAAGATGTGTTTTTCATCTCATGTGCATGTTCGAGTCAATTGAAATGGTAATGGTAAGAATGTAGTTTTACAGTGTTGGAGTTATTTTAGCAACTGCAATAAATATCAAGTGGGAATGGAAGATGTCAAAGGTACAAGTAAAGTATGTGCATGATTCTAGAGGAGGAATGCTTCCTGTTGTGTGAGTTATTATATCTTGCTGATGTTTTTTGAAATCCTGCATGGGTATTAGATGTAATCAAAATCAAAAGAGAGTTATGGATAGAAGGAAGTGATAGCTACATGTTTGTTCCTTCTAGTTCCTTTGATGAAATATTGTTTGATGAATGTTCCATTATAAGTTCTCATTGATAGGTGCAGAGAATGTAAGATTGGCATGGATGCATCCTGTATCCAAACTATTTTCCTAGATAATTGGCGAGCAACTTGGTTGGGTACCTAGGTGTCTTGGTAGATGGAATATTGTCCATAGGATGATCAACTCCTCGATATTCATTGCCAGGTTGTTGTTCGGCCCTAGAGTACAACAAGTTCCCAGTCAATATGAGGTATCAATGGTATGTTTGGTTTCCAATCGGTATGTGTTCAATATAATAGTTCTATAAGTGAGTGAAGAAGTATGGACACTTGTTTGGTGTGTCCAAGCTCATTTAGGGATGTCTTGGTTGAGAGACAGATGACTTAATTCACGATGGGTCAAAGATGATATGTTTTGCCTATGTGAAGAATAGATGAAGTCATCTTAACTATGAAAGTGCATCTTTGTGCTTAGGCGTATAGTTTAAACTAGCCATTCAAAACTACTTGATCATGGAAATTTCCCTGAAGGGGAAGGTTGTACAAACATATATGGAGTCGTGAACACTCAGAGTTGGATGTGCACTTTGGGTGATGTTAGGAGATTGAACAATGAAGGACATGAACATGTGTCAGCAAAGAATGGGTGCATCGGTTGCACTAGAAGTTATAGGAAAAGTTGTTTGCACATGTAAGGAGAGAGAAAGTGTTTATGATTGCAATACGAAGGAAAATGACAGAGATGAAACAAGGATAGATATGTTTTCCTTGATGTTGCAGAGAGTTATTTTGAGTTAGATTCCAAGGAAGATTATGTAAATTCTTATGGAAACAATGGAGATTGGTTGTGGTGGTAGCTAAGATTGGTTAGTTATGGACAAATAAGATAAAAAGGTAAATTTGGTAAGGTGTGTTGAATAAAAACGAATTAATCATATTGTAATGTGAGTCACACTTTATATTCGTAGTAAGTTTATAATGCCATGTTTTTTATTCTATGAAGTGACCTTTGAGAAGTTTGAGTTTGTACTTTGCATCTCCATCAGTGGAGTATGTAATGTATGTACCTATATTTATGTATGTAACATGTAAAGGGTATATTGTTGTAATACCTTAATAGGCATACTTACCCCTTCACCATGTGTCCCTTACAACTTGGATAACTTGTCTAATATAATGTAGTAGCCTCTATGGTGGAATTCTTTAACACGAGGGGTGGGCCATGTTATTAGTTTTAGACTCCGGGAGGTGAAATTATGAACTTAGGGGAAGTTCATCAATAGGTTGAATGAACCATGTACATAAATGATATTCCTATTAGACCAACGATTAGAGTCGTTGATGACTCATGTATTCTGGTGGATGGTTGTTTCTATATATGGACATTGACAATTTGGTGATGTTTGTATGATCGAGGTACAAGATGAAAGTGTCGGGATGGACCAGAGATAGACTTTGTTGATTATGAGGTTCTTCAATTCATAGTGGAGCATGTGTTCTAGAAAAGAGAAGGTGTTAATGAAGACCCCAGTAGACAAAGATTAAGACAAGTAGTCTTTAAGGGGGTGCGTTGGAATATGTAATTCGTACTTGTCTTAATAATGGGCGAGGAGAATATATTGCTAATATATTTAGTTATTGAAAGGTAGAGTCAATCTCTGCGTGAGTAGTTTGAGTCTATTATTTAGGAGGTTGTTAGTGAGATTCGAGAGATTTAATTCAACTAAGTTTGTTCCTAATTTTGTATGTGGTTGAGATATTCTCTCAACCTTTCCTTCTATATTGGAAATAAGTTAGATTAATAACAACATATGAACTCTATATAATGAAATCACAACCTATTGTAAATATTATAATAATAATAATAATCTATTTTTAAGGTCACGGCCAAGCCAGCACACCAATTTGGTGTATGAGACCCCCTTGTTTGTGGGACAAGGGACCCCCCTCTCCGCCCAACGATTTGACTGGTAAAGTCTACGAAGGTATACATACCCTACCCCTCTATGGATTTGAACCTGTGACCTCTTAAGAAGAAACACATGTTCTTAACCATTAGGCCCGTAATTCCATAAAGTTTTGTATGTGGAGAATCATGTCTACTCTCCTCTATTTTATTTAATAAAATTACAATGAAAAAAAAAACATATACCTTCAAGGTGTACAAAAACTCTACAATGACAAAATAAATTTATTATGAAATTCTTTACAAAGTTAGTTAGAATGGGACACATGCAACATAGCCCTTTGGGTGGTTACGGTCTAATGTAGGTTAGAAGTGGATTAGGCTAAGTGTCCCGTGATTGCTTAAAGTGTTTGCTGGCGTATGTTCTTCAGCAATATCTCATGCTTACGTGGAATTCTCGTTGCCATGTGGAATGGTTGCTGAGGTTTTTTTTTTCGCCACCGCTCTTTTCAAATGCTAGAATCTTATTCTTTATGAATTAAGCTATTTTCTCTTTGGATAAAGTGGTTCGACTCTAATAAACAAGAATTTGAATATCTTAGTAATGTGAATTAATAAAGAAGAAAATTGAATATCCGTGTGAATTAATAAATAAGAAACTCAATAATCATGTGAATTAATAAACAAGAAATTGAATAACTTAGTAGTGTGAATTAATAAATGGATTTATTTATTTATTTTTAATACATTTTGTTAATTATAATTTTACTTTAAATTTTAAAATTTTAAATTATTATAAAATATATTAAAATTCATTAATATATAATTTTATATAATTTTCAGATATAAATATAAATATGGATTTTAAATTATTATAAATAGATTAAAAATCATTGATATATATTTTTATATAATTTTCAGATATACATATAAATATGGAGATTTGATATTAAGTTTTATTAAATTTGAGTCTAATATTTTATAGTAAAAGAAGTGGGTTTTGTTTATTAATTAATTAATTTCTTTTTAAATTTAATTTAAGTTAAATATTATCATTCACTAAAAATCAAAATTTGTTCAAAAAGAATATAATATGTAAAAACAACAAGAGTAATTTTAAAACCTATCTCAATGAATACCTAATAGAAAGAAAAACAACCTAAAAGAAGGGAAAATAGAACGTCATTGGAAAGTACCAGTGCAATGAGATGTGAAGAATGCAGAATCTCAAAAGGAAGGCAGTTTCTTGTGCAAAATTTGTTGTTATGAGAAGCACTTTTTACATTCAAGACCATAAAGAAATATGTGATGGATGCAAGGTTATGTGAGTCATTAGGTCTATGATTTCTTGTAGGTCTACCATGTGATCTTGGAAGTTGGCTATAGGGCCTCTTCCTACTAGTGTTAGAGTGTTGGAAGTAAGACCTAATCGACTCATTGAATTTCGATTTGGGGCATTGGCCCTTGGTAATTCATCGATGAAGATCAAACATACCTTGGGAAAGAGGGTTAAGCACTTCTGATCCCCATAAATCACGAATCTCTAGAGAGAACCAAGTGAATCTTCAAAGTGACAAAAGAACCGTATTCAAATCTTGTAGTAGGGAGAGCATTTGAATACAAAATAATCACCGATATTAGGCTCTAAGGAGTAAATTTTACAAATGTCGTGTTCCTAAGGAATATGGTGATTTGTCTCAATGCAACAATGGTGGTAGAAAACTTTGAGTTGGGTGAGAGGGACCCTCATTCTACAAAGTAATTGGATTTTTTTGTCCCTTGGGAGTTAGATGATCCCATCCATATGTTGGTATACAACTTTGAATGGTGTTGAAGTTTGGAAGAAAGTGGTTATATAGGTTCAAGCCATGTGGACTAAAGATAACCTATATAAATATAGTACAAATACCCTTGTTTATTTTTCCTTTAATAGGACCGAGAGTATCCACTTAAAAACTATGTTAGGTGGTACGCTACTATCAAGGTCAATGAGGTTAAGTAATAAAGAGGCTCACTTACCAACATTAATTGTTTTTACATTCTACCGGCTCCATAGAAACACTTCATAGATATAGATATCTAAGAAGAGCATTATGTGAGTTGTCCATTTGTTTAACTATGTGTATCATCATCACCACATGAAATATCACTAAAGCAATGTGTGGGGCTCTATAAATTTTGCAAGGTCGATAACAGGAAGGACTTATCTATTAGCATGAAGACTTTTGGATCACATTGTGATGATCACTCTCTCTAACCTATTTAGGTTACTCCACGAAGATATGGTCCCTAAACCTCATACCCATACACAAGAATTTGACCATAAATTTATAAATTTGACCATAAATTTATAAAAAGACATAATTTATTTGATTAATGAGAATTCTAAACATGAAACTTTATAAAAGAATTATCCCATTTTAAAATTTTCTAAAATTAAAAAAATGAAAATAAAATTTTATTTAAAAAAAATATAAACTCCCTTAAAATAATCAAATTTGTCTACCTCAAAATTCATTTCATATTAATTTCTTAAAAAAAATCTACTTCTTAACAAATTAAGTTTCTACACTCATTAAATTACTCCATTTGCTAATTAATACATGTAAGATAATTCTCCGCGAAGTGGTGTAATGCTACGGCTAGGATTTACCTTAGACACAAACCACACCAGATTTTTTTCTCTCATGTTCACATCTCCCTCCAGATCGTCTGTCACGGGTCTGGCGAGTCTGCGGTCGGGTGACAGAATCACCCGACACTCCCAATCACCGTTTGACACCACAATCGTTCATTTTTCTGTTAAACCACAATAACTTACTTGATTTGGAATATGCCTATGTATTATCTTCGTTATGTTATGTTATGTGTGTTTCTTACATACTTAGCTAATGTGACAATAAAAGAAAACATCTAGACACAATACAATCAAAATCCGATGTGGGTAGACAAAACAACCTAACGCACGTAAAATTTGCAATGAACAAAACAACATGGCATGTCAAGATAAACTCTTGTGCAATGCATAAATTATACACAAGATGAGCATCCACTCTGTTTACCAAAAACATGAACTTTGCCTCAACCTTGCACGCCCTTTCTTGTCACTTATGATTTTGGTCCCAGCTCACCTTCACCGTTCGCACGGGTCAGAATTTCCTTCTTCCACGACTTCTCCCTTCGCATGGATTGGACATAGCCTCAACTCTACTTGCCTCTTTACTTAGCCGAAATTATCTTTACCTCATATTTTCTTTCCACTTAAACTAGCCAACGCGCCTTGCTCAAGATGACTTAACCGAATATGGACTTTCTTGCCAACTTTGCCTTGTTACTTTTCCAAATGGGTGCTCTCTTGGTTATATAGGCAATCTCTCCCTTCAATAGATGTGCTCATTTAACCTGGAGCATCACATCTCTTCATTTGTGGAAGACAATGTCTAAACTAGGTGTGCACCCCCTTCGGTGGGCACCCGTTGCATGTTTCACACATAGCTTCTTTTGCATGTATTTTCCCAAGCTCGTCTTCTTCATAGGCACATGTCATTTCATCATGATCTACCCATGGATGGACAACTCGTTAGGTTTCTTACTTGGGTGCCCAAGTCAAGCACGTTCTGCATCACCGCCCCATCTCCTGGTGTGGTGTCCATGACTTGTCCGGCTGTTGGAAAACTTCCCTTGGTGCACGCCCAAGGCTAGGAACATTTATAATGTTTGGTTGGTCGACTCCCCTTGGTGCACCAAAGGTTTCCATTTTATGCAACCCTTTATTTCGCAAGTTTGGTCAGTTAGACGCTTTCACAACTGTCACGTGCGCTTGTCCAAACTTCTGCCTTCGGTGAGGGCGCCCATTTGCCTGCGTCGTTGATTAAGTATTAGCACTTAAGTTTCTTCACAAGTCATGGCATGGGGAAGTCATATTTGGCATGGTAGCGCATACAAAGACTCTGACTTTGTTTATAAAGTAACTGAGCGCCCTCTGGTTCACTTGGCTCATCTTTATCGTTGTGTGGAAAGAGCACTCACGCTCAGGTCCACTCTTGAGGTGTCACATGCTCCCCCACTCAACATGTTTTCCATCCTCGACAATATCAACATGCTCAACCTGTTACGACCACTAATGACTCTTGTCTTTCTTCCTTGAATCTCACTCATGTTTCCCTACTGCGACGTTACTCTGAATGATTTTGGTGTTGGTGTGTGTTGGATCCCCTCATTCCTTATCCAATTGGGTAGCTAATCCGACCATTGTGCTAAGTTGAAAAGAAATAATCTCAAACATCAAAATCACCCATTTCTCTTCACAACTAGTCAAATCTCGCATCCTTCAAGTTAGCTTCATGTCCATCGCGACACCTCTTCACAACAATTTGTTTTTGTTTCAGAGACATTATTTATTCTTCTTCATTTTCCTTCCTACGATAGTAGGTAGTTGTCTAGTTGTTGTCTCCATGACAATGAGCTAACAGGCCCTCGCACTAGTTTGGGGTTGGAAGAGGGAAGCCAACCAAGCTACCACTTCCATCCTCATTTACCTGCGACACTTCGTCATACTTCTTCATCAATAGTGGGAGATTGGAACTGATTCAACTCTCACTCTCCTCCACAAGACGCTTAAGTTTTGGATCATAAATCCAATTTCTTTCTCCAAGTGATTTTGTGTTCAGTTCAACTTTCTTCTTGGCACGCTTGTACCAAGGCTATCATTCCTCCTCTTCACACACCTATGTTGCAACTATCTTCATGTCCCATTCCTTATGTTCGGGCTTCTTTGTTTCTTCTGCCTCCCACATTGACATACTCTCTTCATAAAAGTCTGGGAACTTTTCCATACCTTGGGTGATGTTTCCTAAGATTTCCTCTATCTTGTCAACTCGCCACTATAATTCTTCAAATTTTGATTCTGCATCTCAGTCCTCTGTTTCAAACTTGTCTTTTCTTCGCTCATTGGTGTATTCACAAGGCTGTTGGTTTTCCACCAATCGCAAGCAAGACATATCCATTTCTTTACTTCCCTTATCATAGGCACCGGACAAGATAGTTGAACATTCATCATGCAAAATGGGAACTTCCTTCTCTGTCCACAAGAACTCATGTCCCAAAATCACTTCATAATCATGTAGTGGAACACCAATGAAACTTGTCCTTCCAACCCAATCTCCAAGTTTTAGAGAGACATCTTTCGCTTTGCCTCAAATCTCTTGTTCTCCTGAGTTGACTGCCTTGAAGGAATTTTGTGCTTGCTCATAATGCAATCCAATGTTTTGCACAACGTCATCCCTCATGAAGTTATGTGATGCATCGTTGTCCACCATATCCAAAGTCATCTTCGCATTGATCTCTTCCTAAACATAGCTAATTTTAATCGCATCGTGGTCTTGAGTGACTGTCGGTTGTGCTCCTATAATAACACCCAAAACCTGCAACACACTTATATATGGGTTCTCTTCCTGCTCTACGGAATTCATCTTTTGTTTCCTCAATAGACAATTCTTGACATAATTCTCTTTCACGCATATCCAACAAGAAACTGGCTTCTTTTCCTTATGTGTTTCTGGTTTCTTCGAACCATCCTCGTTACTCTCGGATGCCTTCGTCTTCTCCTTATCCTTATTCTTATTTCCTTTTTGCTTCTCATGTTGGCCTTCATTTTTACTTGGACCTATCTTAGCATCACCCTTAAATTCCATTAACTTGTCTTTTGTTGAGATCATTGTTGCAAGGGTCTGCACGTTTTGACGTCACAACTCACTCTGTGCCCAATTCTGTAAACCATTCATGAAGTGGAAAATCATGTCTTCTTATGACATCTCTTTGATCTCTAACATTAGACCTGTGAACTCCTTGATGTACATTTGGAACTTTCCAGAATGCCAAAGAGCCAACAACTATTTTCAAGTGAGCCAAGCTTGGTTCCCCAAAGCAAACTGTGGTTTCAAGTTTGCTTTCATGTCTGTCCAATTTTCTATATTTTCTATGATTCTTCTAAATACCAAGTCCTCAACTCGATTTCTCCACCAAATTTTCATAGTCCTTGTTAACTACATCGCAACAACATGTACCTTGGCCTCTTTTCGATTTTTGTCATCTTTTCCAAGTACTGATCCATGTCCCAATAAAACTTTCCTAGCATATTTGTGTTTGGAGTTCCGTCCGACTATAGCTCGTTTAAGAAATGCGATAGTTTCTTATTGGTCTTTCAATTTCACTTGAAGAAAATATATGGTGTCTTATGTTCCCTTAAGCCTATCATGAGTATCTTCATGAGTGTTGGTGAACAAGTATGTTGTTTCTTGAAACTCCTTGATATTTTCGTTAAACTTGACCATGAGCTCACCCAACCTTGCCTCATGCCTTTCAACCTTATCACCATGTGTACACATTGCATCTGTCACACGATCCATTGTTTTTTCTAAGTTTTAGAGCTGGTCTCTCACCTTTGGCGTCTTTGTCTCTCTTTCGTTGTCACTGTCGTTTGCATGTGATCTGTGCATATCTTCACTTTTGAAAACCTTCACAGTTGTTATGACCTTGCCCAAACTACTTCAAACTTCCCCCCAAGTCTCTATCACCAACTCTGAATCAAATCGTCTTTGATACCATCTGTCACGAAAGTGGTAGTGGTAAAGAGATTCATCGATTTATCTCCAACTCTAAACAAATCAACTCTGATACCATCTGTCACGGGCTTCACATGTCTGCGGTCGAGTAGCGGAATCACGCGACTCTCCGAGTCACTATGTGACCCCACAATCATTCGTTTATCGGTTAAACCACAATAACTTACTTGATTTGGAATACACCTACGTCTTATCTTCATCATGTTGTGTTATGTGTGTTTCTTACATACTTAACTCATGCGATAGTAAAATAAAATATCCATACACAATACAATTGAAATCTAATGTTGGGTTCCAAACCAGCCTAAGACCCGTAAACTTTGCAATGAACAAAAAATAGGGTGTGCCAAGCCAGTCGCTTGTGAAATGCAGAAAGTCTATACAAGATGAGCTTCCTCTTTGTTTACCAAAAACATTAACTTTGTCTCAGCCTTGCGCACCCTTCCTTGCCACGTACAGTTTTTCTCCCAGCTCGCCTTCACCCTTCACACGGCTCAGGCTTGCCTTCTTCCAGGACTTCTCCCTTCATAGAGATCGGTCACAGCCTCAGCTTGACTTACCTCTTTCCCTAGAGGAAATTATCTTTACTTCAAATTGTCTTTCCTCTTGAACTAGCCAACGTGCCTTGCTCAAGGTGACTTAATCGAATCTGAACTTTCTTTCCAACTTTCACTTGTTACTTTTCTAAATGGGCGCTCTCTTGGTTATATAGGCACGCTCTCCCTTCAATGAGCATGTTTGTTTAACTTGGAGCATCACATCCCTTCATTAGTGGAAGCCAATGTCTAAACTAGGAATGTGCCCCCTTTGGTGGACACCCATCGCATGTTTCGTACATTGTTGCTTTCACATGTATTTACCTAAGGTCGTCTTCTTCATAGGCATGCATCCTTTCGTCGCGATCTACCCATGGTTGGCCAAATCGTCGTGTTTCTTACTTGGGGGGGCAATTCAAGCCCGTTCCAAATCATCAACACATCTCTTGGCTTGCCGTCCATAACTTGTCCAGTTGTTGGGAAACTTCCCTTAGCACGCACCCAAGGCTACGAGCAATTCCAATATTCGTTTGATCGACTCCCCTTGGTGCACCTAAGGTGTCCAAATTATGCAACCCTTCATTTCACAAATGTTCTCAGTTGGGTGCTTTCAAAACCGTCGCGTGCGCTCGTCCAAAATTTTGTCTTAGCTGAGGGAACCCATGTCCACAAAGGGCGCCCACTTGCCCACGTCGTCGGTTAAGTCTTCTCACTTAAATTTCTTCGCAAGTCATGGCATGGAGAAGTCCCCTTTATCACGAAAAGGCACCCAAAGACTCCCACTTCATCTATAAAGTAATTGAGTGCCCTCAGCTCACCCGACTCATCTGTCTCATCGCATGTAAAGAGTGCACACACTCATGTCCACTCCTGATGTGTTACATCACCCCCGTACCTTCCGCATATGTTGATTGGATTAGTCGAGATGTATTTCTGATGGACATGATTCCCTTTTTCCTTTTCCTTCCAGGGCGCGCTGGTTAGTGGGGTTTTTTTTCTTTGGAGTTGGTTGTGATCCCTGTGCGGATTAGTTCTTCTTTTTCCTTTTCCGGGTTTTTTGCTTGTCGATCGCGCACTCCCTAGAGTGGATCTGGTCTATCATGTTCTTTTCTTGGTTTGTTGATTTGGTTGAAGATGCTTTGTCCACATTTTGTTGCCTTGCGAGGATTTTTTATGTTAGATCTGTAGATTGTGAGCTATCGATCTTTTTTTGATGCAGTCTTTGGGTGCACGCAGAGGTTTTTCAGATGTATTTTGGGTGGATATAGTTGATCCATCCCAACCTGTTTGTACATGGATTAATGCAAATGTTGGGGTTTCCACGTAGGATTTTGGTGACTAGGGGGATTTGCGCTCCTCTTGGGTT
>ML786604.1:114733-152183 GCA_009831015.1 Picea engelmannii | reverse complement strand
TTCTCCAGAAGATATGCCTTTTGCAAAAGAGGAAAATTCGAATCAGATTGAATGGCCCACAAAAGAAGAATACAAAAAACTCATGGACGAGCTCAAAGCTCAGGAATCAGAGACTGTGAAAATACTAAAGAAGGTGGAAGATGATGTATGAATCCATCCTTCACAACAAGAAATATTTATAGCAGAGTCCCACCCACCTCCCTCTATACAATACTCTAGGATTATTCAAGGAACAACTAATTTCAGAGTCAGAGAATACAAGGAGGGAGACATGGTCTGGATGTGGGATGCCAATAAAGGGAAGCCTACTAATTTCAAAGAAAATAATCATTTTTGGCTTGGACCTTTTAAGGTCGGAAGAAAGTCAGTTAATGACTCCTATTACCTGTCTACACTGGAGGGAAGAAGGTGCACAGTGCCCGTCAGCGGGCACCTCCTCAAACCCCACCAGGGTGGGGTAACCTAACTCTATAGTAAGTATAGGCATTTTCCGTGTATTATACCATCTACATTTCATGTTTGTTTCCTCATATGCATTTTGATTTTTTTATTTCATATGTATACATGTTATATTTTGTGGGGTGGAAATACCACCCCACCTTTGTTGTTGATGTATATTTTCAAGTGTGAGCAGGTCTGCAGGTTTAAGCCAGAGATGTTGAGGTTCTCATGTGCTCCATGGTAAGCACATGTCCCCGAGTTGGAGCTGGATGTTATCCCCATTTTCTAGGGATAACTAGGAGATCATGTCTCGAGGCCCATAAGTCCTAGACATGGAGTACCGAGAGAAGGATTGAAGTGAGCATGGCACTGGAGGGTCCATCCTTCTTTTTATTTGCCATATTTGTCCTGTTAGCAGTAGCAGCATCCATCACCATCATCTTGGACTTGCATCAAAGAAGACTCTTGCTCCATGAGGTAATTGGTCCAGGCATCATGGTATGTGTCATTTTTTATTGTTATAACTTTCAGATATTTGCATCAGGTTCCTTACATTTATGACAACTGCTTGGATCTTACACTAACCCACTTGACCATTGTTGGGGGGATTAACGGGGTGCCCTAGCAAGCTTGTATCCATAGGTTTTGGTTAACCACCAGGGGGGATTTGAAGAGCCATTGTCCACTCCCACCATACTATCATTTTACATCTTATCTCCTATACATCCATCCCATTCCCCTAGTCCGGGCATTAGGATGACCTATTTGAGGGGTTACACTTTGTCCTGTGGGAAGAAGGGGCTAAAGGCCCAGGGGGTAAAAGCAGTTGGTAAAATATAAAATCCATAGGAAATAAAACCTAGAGATGCCTCACCCAGGGATCCCCGAGAAGGCAATAAAAGGCCTCTCGATAAGAAACAAAGGGGACCCAAAGAAAAATAATAAAACAAGGCCTAACCAAGAGGATGGGAGGTCACATCACGAGCCGGCCCATTATGTTCATAGGTATCTAGCACTATGACGTTTCCATTATCTAGTCACCACGCCAGAGCAATGACCCTTGGTTGCATGGCCAAGGGAAAGGGGGTCTCATCACAAGCCATCCTTATCATTTCTACGAAAATACTAGTGGGTAACACTGTCAGCTCTGGTCACCACACCAAGGCAGTGTCCTCTGGTCAGATCTTGAAGAAAAAAAGAAAGAAAAAGGTAATGAATAAAGAAAGAATAAAGGCAATAAAAGGGCTTGGAAAGAACTGCATCTAGGACAAGTACAACTCGCCTCCTACAAAGGCAGCCAAGGATAATACCTACCCCTGGTCTTCACTGTGTCTGGACATCCTTAAACCATACCATCTCATGTTACATGGCTTGAATGATATCCTTTGGAAACTTTCCTCTTCTTGTGGATGCTGACCCAATAGGTTATTCTGTCTCTTTCTTCAACTTTGTATAGTAGATCAGTGTAATATCTTTGAGCTATTAGAGGATATACTAATGGTTTTATGAATGTATTTGATAAATTTAATTATGATAATGATTGACATTTCTATGATCCCAAGGAATGATGATCCCATGGAGGGCGAAGTTTTTGATGTGCAGGACCATCCCCGACGGACAGGTGCTAGTGGACCGGTACACATGGGGAGATGATTAGCTCAGACCTCCATGGGGATGAAGATCCCATCATATGGTTGTTGGGATGGAAGAGATAGGACAACGTTATGATGAGCCTTTTCACATGGGGAAAAGAAGGACGTTCCACCCAGGATGCTTTGGCTGAGCCCGACCTAGGGGAGATCACCCACTTCAAATGGAACGTTTTCCTCTTGATGAACATGACGTCACCTAGGAGATCTGGACATTATCTTGAGCGTGTGGTAGTGTAATGAGGTTACTAGCATGTGTGGCAGCTTGGAGGAGCCCTAAAAGGGCTAACGTCTGATTTCTGGATGCTGGATATGCCCAAAAAGGGAAAACATCTCCCTCAGAAGGGCTTGACGTCCCACCTTTTTCTCATTTTATGTCATTTATCTAGCAGTTAATATAAAAACAGTGTAAATTTTGTAGTCATCCTTGTCGGCTGTTTTAATGACCTATTTTGTAAATTAAAGGTCATGGATTGATATATATTGAGGATGGTTTTCCCTCATTTGAACATAACGCAACTCACTCTCTTGTGAGATCTCAAAACTTGCGCCCTAGTTTGGGTAATTTTGGTGTTTTAAGTGAGGCGCTACTCTTGGAGGAGGATTTCTCTTGGCATTTATGGCTTTTCTCTCGTGGAAGGTTTACAACTAGGGTTTGATTATTCTTTCTTCATGATATGTAAGCGAATTTTTCATGCAAAACTTCTTGAGTGAATGGTTGTAGGCTTAATTTCTTACATTTTGTTATTATATTGTTGAATCTCAAAACCCTAGGTAGCAAGCACACAAGTAGGTCATTGTTATATGTCCCCATGTTGAGAAATAGTTTTCAGCCATTGAAAGAAGAAGATATAGCCTAGCCGTTGCTACACTTTTCATTTTTTTTTCTGAGCTAGTTTTTTTGAAGTTATAGGTTGAAAAGAGGAGACGTCCTAGGCCTAGTTGCACTACACCTAGGGTTTCACCTTCTAGGGTTTGAAGGCCTTTCTTTTGCAACACCTTCTCCCTTAAATTTATACTTTGAAGCTAGCCGTTTTTCCAAGTGTATATAGAGAAGGAGGAAGGAGCACGAGGCCTTGCTTAAGCAATACCAGAGTGAGCCTCCTTCCCCTAGGGTTTTGATTCTAGGGCCCTGCCATTGTAGCACCTTAGAACCCTACCTTCCAGTCTCTAAGTTTGAAACCTCCCGAGACTTTTGGCCCTTACTTTGACTCCATTTACACTAAGGCACTGGTATTTTATCCAACGTTGAGCTTGTAGTGTGCAAAATCATCTTTTAAACTTTAATTTTTTAAAACCCTAACTAACCCTAACACTGCTAACCTAGGCTGATGTCATACTTGATGCAACAACCTTTTGACTAATAAATAAGCAATTAAATGATGACGTCAAGCATTTGATGAACAAGTTGTTGATTGGATATACTATAGGCTTGGTCATTTTGGTAGATATTGATGAATTGATGATCTTTCATAGGCTATTTGGCAGAACGTTGACTTCATCTCATCTATTACATTGCTTATTAAATAAAATCAGATAGTTAAGAAGTACTAACCCTTTGAGTTATAGCTTGCAAATATACATATTGTGTTGTTACTATCTTGTTACAGGCAGGTATTTTCAATAGGGACTTCACTTCTTTATTGGTTGATTAGTCGGGCTATTTGATACTGGTGGTAACCTGCGAGGAGGGAAATCTTAATACTTGACCTTGTATCCATTGCCTCTTCAAACCCAAGGTTACCGGGGACATCTCCCCTAGGCTAACCTCCCTAAACAAAAAGGACTTCCCCATCGAGGTGACATTGGGTGGGGAAGGTCCCTGTTACACCAGTTTGTCCTCTATCCTATAGCCTGTGACCTTTAAATACAAACTGTGTGATAACAGGGTGATTGTCTCCTTTTCCATAATGTAATGTTTCCATTGATGACAGGATTGTACAATGGAATACATTTCCTTATCATAGGTGGGGTGTTTCCAGAAAGTATCTGAAAGTGTCTCACTATGGTACTCCATCGAATGACCGTGTTGAGTGAGAACTACGCCTAAAAAATATTCAGATGCATTAGTCTCAATATCAAATGGTTGTTGGATATCGAGCAAGGAGAGTATTGGAGTTGAGCACAAGCGATGCTTCAAATCATCAAATGCTCATCATTCTTCCTTCCCCCACACAAAATTTCCCCTGCCACTACCCTTGGTCACGTGGTTGAGGGCCCATGTAATATGGGAGAATTGGAACATGAACCGTTGGTAGAAGTTTTCTAGTCCCAAGAAGCTTCAAAGCTCAGTTAGTGTGGTTGGGGCTGGCTAGTCACAAATGACTTGGATCTTAGAGTGATAAACATGTACCCCATGCTCATCAACAATGTATCCCAAGTATTGGACCTTGTTCATGCCAAAGGAACATTTTTCTAAGTTGGCATATAGCTTGTGTTGCCACAAAGTGATCAAAACCTATTGAATATGATTCATGTGCTCCTCTAAGGTTTTGTTGAAGATGAGGATGTCATCCAAATATACCACCACAAAAGAGTTGGTGAAGGGTCTCAATACATCATCCATCAACCTCATGAAAGTGGGTGCATCTTTTAAGCCAAGGGCATGACCAACCATTCCAACAGACCTTCTTTAGATTTGAATGTTGTCTTCCATACATCAGTTGGTTCAATGGGAACCTGGTGGTAGTTATATTTTAGGTCAATATTGCAGAAGAACTTTCCCCCCTTGAGTTGGTCGAGAAGGTCATCAATCCTGGGAATTGGTTATCGGTTCCTAACTATGACTTTGTTTAATGCTCTGTAATCAATGCAGAGTCACTAGGTCTTGTCCTTCTTCTGCAACAATACAATTGAGCTTCCACAAGGGGATGAGCTATATCTGATGTTACCTTTTTTAATAATCTCTTGGATCTAATGCTTGATTTCATCATTTTGCATCAACGAGCAATGATAGAATAGTCCATTAGGTAGAGGTGCACCAGGGGTTAGATCAATTTGATGCTTGACTTGGCAGTGCATCGGTACCCCGATGAGTGAGGAGAAGATGTCTTTGTACTATTCCACGATCGCGTCCACTTGCTTATGTTGCAAAGAGAGGCTCTGTGTAGAGGCCACAGATGTGGCGATGACCTTCTTCTTACTATGAGAATGGATGACAAAGAAGACAAACTTCCTGGTCTGTGAAATGACCTTACTTCATTGCTATCAGAGATTAAAGAAATAGCGGTATGAGGCACTACCTCTAGTATCCTGTACAATTGTCTACCCAAAGCAATAATAACACTGTGAGGACTAGATTCATGCACAACATGATGCTTCCACAAATATGGTTGTCCTAAAAGAACATCACAAACTTCAAGGGGAGAAATATCACATGATATCTCATCTTTGAAAGGATTGATGTTGTAGGGAAAACGACAATGTTGGCTAACACAGAGATCTCTTCCTTGGAGAAGAAAATCTATGGCGTAGGGTTGTGGGTGTGGTGTCGTCGGCAATTCCAACCTCTTGATGACCTTTTTTGAGATAAGGTTATTTTGACTGCCGCTATCAACAATGAAATTAAGTAGAGCCCCCTTTACACACATTTTTTAATGAAAGAGGCGCTCCCCTTCCTCTAGTTCTTCGGATTCACTTAGCTGCACTATGGTGGTAGAGACAGTGGCACTAGGCTCAAAATCGATAATCTGCTTCTCTCCTTCTGGATTTGATTTAGAGTTAGAATCAACCTCTGACTCAAAATCCTTCATCTTGGCCATGAGTGACTACTTGGAGCAACATTCCTTAGTGTTGTGCAAAGGGATTTTATGGTATTCATGCCATTTCCCCATGTCCTTCTTCATCTTCTCATTTCACTTCTTGTGTTACGGCTTGGACTAGTTGTCTTGAGAGTGGCTATCTTTTCTCTATCCCTTTCTATGTGGGTTAGGGCCTCATTTTCCCTGCTTTGGCTATGAGGAGTTTGCAGATCCAAACTCTTACCTCTTCTGCTTAAATTTATGCTCGATATTGACAACATATTTATAAGTCATTCCTAATCAGGCGATGTCTAGAAACTCCATTTATGTTTGAATGTATCTATGCCTCTCAGAGTCTTTGATACCCAATTTGGTGCGCAGGGTATGGAAAATATTGGTGAAATATGGTATTGTCTAGTCCCTTTCTTGACGCAGGGTGGTCCATCTGGTGTACTAGTCCCTATAGCTTCCAACATGGTAGTATTGTTCTTTAATGGCATCCCAGAAGGAATTCCATGTAGGGGAAACCACAAATATTGAAGATTCATCTATGGCCCTTTTCTCAAAGTGTCCCACCATTCCTTAATATGGTGAATAGCCTTGAGTTGTGTAAAAGTAATATTTTCCCTATTGAAAAAATTGTGAACCAAAAAATAATATCCAAGAATATTCAACCATTTATCCACAACATCTTCATTTATCAGTCCTTCAAATAATGGAATATAAAAATTTGCATGTACCTTGAAAGGGCTCGCATGGATTCTTGATGAAGATGCTTATCCTGTGGGAAACCACTGAAGGATCTGAGCAAAGTTGTCCATGATTTTGTTCCTTTGTCGTATGGGGCTTCCTTAAGAAAATTTTTAAAAGGATCTCTCGCTCCATCATATTTATTTTTGTCTCCCATGGGTTGTTTTTGAGCTCGGCGTGATCGATCTTGCAATGGCTCGATTGGTTCAAGTTCCAACTTCTTGTACCCAAATATTCTTTGGGACATGCATGAATAAAAATAAATGAAGAACAGATTGCTCTAATATCATTGATCTAGATTTAGGAGCATACCAAACTGATTAATAGAATGAATAAAATAAACACAGAGATATGAAGAATAACATCGATGTCCAGTGAAACATATCTTCTATTGAATAAATGAAATAGGTTGAAACTGTAAAACTACAGAACTAAAACACTTTCTCGAATGGTGGTAGCTATCTATGACAAGAGATGTAGATTCTACGCTCATTCGTCTAAGAATAATAATTGCAATGAGGCTCCAAAGGCCTTTTAACATTACTCATGAATGCCAAAACCCCAGACATCCAAAAACTTAACCCTAGGAGACGAAACACCAAAATTTATGTGGGCCCCTATGGGTAAGTTGGCACCTCAACTTCCCAGGGTAGTAACGTTTGCATATGACCTCTGTTTTAGGCATGTGATAGCCCATTGGAAAGGTATTTTTGAGAAATACAAATTACGCTGCCAAAATCTAACTCTATCTACAGTTTGACTGTGGTGAGCCAAAAAAACATTGTTTAGGGCACCAAAATGGCCCTGGAAGTACAAGATGTGATGAAATGAAAACATATAAAATAATCTAGTTGGATTAAGTGGTAGGCCACTAGTATCCACCTAGAATATGTGTAGGGATTCCAACAACGTCAGAAGTATAGAAACCACAATTACAAAGAAGTACAAAAGAATGTGTTAAATTAAAAACTGTTAAGAGTAGCTAGTTGGAATAGGTGGGTGGCCACAAATATCCACCTGGATCATCATTCCAAGCCAAAGGCTTGCACAATGTAGAAATTCTACACAAGATGAGCTTCCACTATGTTTACCAAAAACATGAACTTTGTCTTAGCCTTGCTCGCCCTTCCTTTCCACCTGTAGTTCTACTCCTAGATCACTTTGACCCTTCACAAGGTTAATACTTTCCTGCTTCCATGAATTCTCCCTTTGCACAAATCGATCGTAGCCTCAGATCAACTTGCCTCTTTCCTTAGTCGAAATTATCTTTACCTCAAATTGTATTGCCACTTGAACTAGCCAACATGCCCTGCTCAAGGTGACTTAACCGAATCTGAACTTTCTTGCCAACTTTCACTTGTTACGTTTCCAAATGGGCTCTCTCTTCATTATATACACACAATCTCTCTTCAATAAGAGAGCTCGTTTAACCTAGAGCGTCACATCCCTTCATTTTTGGAAGCCAACATTTAAACTGGGCATGCACCCCCTTTGGTGGGCACCCGCCACATGTTTCACACATTGATTCTTTTGCACATATTTTCCTAAGATCATATTCTTCATAGGCACAGGTCCTTTCATCGTGCTCTACCCATGGATGGCCGACTCATCGTGTTTCTTACCTGGGAACCCAAGTCAAGCGCGTTGCGCATGACCGACCTATCTCTTGGCTTGGCGTCTACAACTTGTCTGGTTGTTGGGAAACTTACCTTGGCATGTGCCCAAGGCTAGGATCATTTCCAATGTTCATTTGGTTGGCTCCCCTTTATGCACCCAAGGCATCCAAGTTATGCAACCCTTCATTTCGCAAGTCTAGTCGGTTGGACGCTTTCACAACTTCCATGTCCGCTCGTCCAAACTTATTTCTTCAGTGAGGGCATCTAGGTAAACCAAGGGTGCCCACTTGGCCTCGTCATTGATTAAGTCTTCAAACTTAACTTTATTCACAATTCATGGCATGGCTAAGTCATATTTGTCATGGTAGCGCACCCAAAGACTCCCACTTCATCTATAAAGTAACCAAGCACCCTCTATCTCGCCTAACTCATCCGTCTCGTCGTTTGGAAAGAGCACACAAGATTAGGTCCACTCTCGAGGTGTTACATATTCCCCCACTCAAAGTGTTTTCCTTCCTCAACAATCTCAACATGCTCAACCTATTTCGATCACCAATGACACATGTCTTGCTTCCTTGACTCGACCTCATGTCGCCCTGACGCATTGTTACTCTGACTGCTTCTTCTGCTGGTGTGTGTTGGATCCCCTCGTGCCTTAGATAATCGGTTATCTAATCCGATCATTGCGCTAAGTCCACAAGAAATCACCCCAAACATCAAAATCAACCATTTCTCTTCACAACTGTTCGAATCTTGCATCCTTCAAGTTACCTTCATGTCCATCGTGACAACTCTTCGCAACAATTTGTTGTTGTTTTAGAGATACTATTTAGTATTCTTCATTGTCCTTCCTGTAACAACAGGTAGTTGGATCATTTTTTTCTCTATGACAACAAGCCAACATGCCCTCATACTAGTTTGGGCTGGAAGGGGGAAACCAACCGAGCTACCACTTCCATCCTCATTGAACTTCGACACTTCACCATACTTCTTCATCAGATACATCAATTTTGGGAGATTGGAATCGATTCATCCCTCGCTTTTCAATTACTATCTCCAAGTGTTTTTGTGTTCAATTCAACTTTCTTCTTGGCACACTTGTAATAAGGTTATCATTCCTTCTCCTTGCACACTTGTGTCAAAAATTTCTTCATGTCCCTTTCCTTTTGTTCGGTATTCTTCATTTATTCTGCCTCCTACCTTGAAATACTCACTTCGTAAAAGTATGTGAACTTTTCCATACCTTGGGTGATGTTTCCCGAGATTTCCTCTATATTTTCAACTCACCACTGTAATTCTTCCAATTATGATTTTGCATCTCAGCACTATGTTTCAACCATGTTTTTGATTCATTTGTTGGTGTCTGAGCAAGGTTGTTGGATGTTCACCAACCTCAAGGAAAACATCTTCATTCCTTTACTTTCCCTTATCATAGGCACTAGACATGGAACCTACCTTGACATGATAGCCAAACAATTAGCGTGCGGAATGGGAACTACCTTCTCTATCCACAAGAAATCGTGTCCCAAAATAACTTCATAATTATCTAGTGGAACAACAATGAAACTCTTCCTTCCAACCCAATCTCCAAGTTTCATAGTGAAATCTTTCATTGTTACTCCAATATCTTATTCTCTTGAGTTGGTTACCTTGAAGGAAGCCTGTGCATGCCCATAATGAAATCCATGTTTTTGCACAACATCACCCCTCATGAACTTATGTGTCACATTGTTTTCCATCATATCAAAATTCATATTCACATTGATCTTTGCCTAAATACAACTAAGTTTTGTTGCGTCTTGGTCTTGAGTGACTATCGGTTGTTCTCTCGTAACAAAGACCAAAACCCGTCGCACACTTACAGATGGGTTATCTGCCTACTCCAAGGCATCCACCTTTTCTTGACTCAGTGGAAAATTCTTGGCATAATGTTCTTTCGTGCATATCCAACAAGAAACTAGATTATTTTCCTTCTGTGTTTTTGTTTTCTTCGAACCATATTCGTTACTATTGGATGCCTTTGTCTTCTCCTTATCCTTCATCTTCTTTCCTTGCTTCTTCTCACGCTATCCTTTATCTTTACTTGGATCTATCTTGGCATCACCCTTAAATTCCATTAACTTGTCTTCCACTGAGATCATTTATGCAAGGGTCTGCAAGTTTTGACGTCACAACTCAGTTTGTGCCCAATTATGCAAACCATTCATGAAGTGGAAACCCATGTATTTGTCCAAAATCTCTTTGATATCTAACATAAGACTTGTGAACTCCTTGATGTAAGTTTGGATCTTTTCAGAATGTCGAAGAGCCAACAACTGGTTCCTAACGATCCAAGCTTGGTTCCCCATACCAAACTATGCTTCCAAGGATGCTTTCATCTCTGTCCAATTTTCTATCTTTTCGATGATTATTTTGGCTGCCAAGTCCTCAACTCAATTTCCAAACCAAATTTTTGCAGTCCTTGTTAAGTACATCACATCAAAATTTCTCTTGGCCTTCCTGGACTTCCATTCATCTATTTCAAGTACTGATCCATGTCCCAATAGAAATTTTCTAGCATCTTTGTGTTTTGAGTTCTATCATATTTCTTTGGTTCCTACATCTTAATTCGCATCTACACAACATATGAGCTTGGCCCACTCACTTCAACTCTTTTAAGCAATGTGACAGTTTCTTCCTAGTCTTTCAATTTTGCTTGAAGCAAATCTATGGTTTCTTATTCTTCCTTAAGCCTATCACGAGTATCTTCATGAGTGTTGTTGAACAAGTATGTTGTTTCCTAACACTCCTTAATAATTTTGTTAAACCTAGCCATGAGATCACCAAGCCTTACTTCATTCCTTTCAACCTTCTCACCATGCATGGTGTACACATCGTATCTTTCAGCTAATCCATCATTTTTCTAAGGTTGAGAGTTGGTCTCTCACCTTGGGTGTCTTTGGATCTCTTCTGGTGTCACTATTGTTTGCATGTGATTCGACCATATATTCACTTTTGAGAACCTTCATGGTTATTACAACCTTTCCAAAAGTGCTTCAAACTCCCCCCCAAGTCTTCTCTACCAACTCTCTATCAAATCGACTCTGATACCATCTGTCACAAAAGTGGCAGTGGTGAAGAGTTTCACCGATCTATCTCCAACTTTGAACAAATCGAACCTGATACCATATGTCAAGGGCTTGGCATTTCTGCAATTGGGCAGTGGAATCACCCGACGCTCTGAGTCATCATGCGACACCACAATCATTCGTTTATCGGTTAAACCCAAATAACTTACTTGATTCCGAATACTCCTACATCTTATCTTCGTTATGTTATGTTATGTGTGTTTCTTACATACTTATCTCATGTGACAGTAAAAGAAAACATTCATATATAGTACAACTGAAATCTAATGTGGGCAACCAAACTAGACTAACACCCATAAACTTTGCAATGAACAAAACAATAGGGCGTGCCAAGCCAAACGCTTTCGCAATGAAAAAAGTGTACACAAGATGGGGCTCGGCTCTGTTTACCAAAAACATGAACTTTGTCTCAGCCTTGGGCACCCTTCCTTACCACCTTCAGTTTTGCTCCTAGCTCCCCTTCACCCTTTGCATGACTCAAACTTCCCTTCTTCCATGGCTTGCCTCTTGCCTTATCTGAAATTATATTTACCTCAGATTGTCTTGCTTCTTGAACTAGCCAACGTGCCCTACTCAAGGTGACTTAACCGAATCTGAACTTTCTTACCAACTTTCACTTGTTGCTTTTCCAAATGGGCGTTCTCTTGGTTATATAGGCATGCTCTCCCTTCAATGGGCATGTCCATTTAACCTGGAATGTCTCATCCCTTCATTTGTGGAAGGAAACGTCTAACAAGATTTCTATGTTCGTCTCTCTCTCATTCAAATTTTTTCAAATGTGAACAAATGTCATAGAAAAGATGTGTCGTAATAAAAACTCCCAAATTATAAAGCTCGTCCATCATCAAAACTCTGTAGAAAGTAAAACGAAATGACATGTAAATTTCATGAAATTCAGACCAAACAAAAGAAAATAATATAAACTCAAACCAACCTCGAAACAAAGAAAATCAATACCAATCCAATCAAGTCAAAGGGAAACAAATGAAGAATCCAAGTAAAATTTCGAGGGACCCTAGATTTTGATTAAAAAAGAAGAAGGGGGTTGTTGGGGCCCAACAAATGGCAACTTACTGGGAGAAGCAGTTGTCTCTGACCTATTAAAATTTCATCGTAGGGAAGAATAATAAGACTTGGATATACTTTTAAGCTGCTTTGAAAACAATCCACTTTAATACTACATAATATTAAGACTAGCTCAGATTTATAGAAAAATATGAAAAAAATAAAATAATGTTTTTTACAGAGGATTATAACATGAAGTTGTGTTTGATTATAACATGAAGTTGTGTTTTAATCAAAGAGTCACGATGTTTATAAAAGGAATTCAATACCATTGACATATCCACTACTTCCACTAGGCATCCATAGCCTCGACAAGGATGTCATTTAACCCACTCAAATGCTTTAATCCCATCCAATAGTTGTATCCATGTGATGTATACTTCCATAAAAGTTAATTTAAAAGTGTATACCTTCTACCTCTCGAACCGACATTGCTTCATTGCCAGCAGGCCTATTCAGTACACTGACGAAGTTGTCTTGGTATCATGTGTGCATTTACCCGCTACCAGCGAGCCTGTTCAGGACCCCGACAGGTTTACACACACTTCACACACTTAAGTGCTTCCAACCCTCTTATGCCACGTTTAAATAATAATAGAATTATATATTATTGATAACAAAGAGATTGGGGTGTTACTGGAGGTTAATTGCAATACAGGTAAACA
Source organism: Picea engelmannii (assembly GCA_009831015.1). Classification (NCBI taxonomy): domain Eukaryota; kingdom Viridiplantae; phylum Streptophyta; class Pinopsida; order Pinales; family Pinaceae; genus Picea; species Picea engelmannii. The sequence continues at coordinate 139,129 of ML786604.1, read as the reverse complement.
ATTGATCATTTTTTTTCTTTCAAAACTAGAAGTTTTATCATGGTTTAAAGATTTTAGATTTCGATTAAGAAATCATCTAGAGAATAGGGAAGCACTGAAAAGTGATCTTTTAAGATTAGGCATGGTGTAAAAATTCTTAGTGTAATCGTAATTCCCAAAGATATCGACACATTTCAAGGGTAATACTCTGACAAAGACCGTTTAAGATTTCATAGTACTCAACTGACTTACAAATCAATTACCTGAGATGAACCTTAACATCATAAATTGTTTGAACTATTTCAAATTTCTTTCGAAAACACAAGTCTTGAAATGAATGCTTCCTTCGACAATCACTCTTTGATCAAAAATATATTTATTCAAAAAGAGAGACAAGAAGAAAGTTCAATCAAGGAAAGAAAAAAAACACACACACACACAACAAACCGAATCAAATTTATTAATGGGATTCAAAATCATAAGTATATATAAAAAAAAAAAATCGAAATAGCAAAATCACGCTTTCAGAAACAATTTTGGCCAAAGATAAACTCGAGTTTTGGGATCTATTAGCATCCCACTCTAAAATAAAGGAATAACTAAATCATATAAAATCTCATGTGTGAGCAAGTTCTTTTCTTAAGATAGTGATGCATAAGATGTTACTTTGACCAAGCATTATTATTAAAAATAAAAGAGACTAAAATAAATAGAAAAATCCTTATTAAGATGAGTGAAGTCCTACTCGTGGTAGCTTGGGTTAGGGTTGAATTCGGGTGAATTGATAGTTCAAATTTACTTATCTCTTTACTTTCCATTTTAAAACTCCCATTATGATAATGCATTTTTGAAAAGAAATATTCAACGAAAAAGCAAAGAGAAAAATATTAAAGTAGACTTCCCCAACAACATTCATATTATGGTTCTCTTGGTGTACACACTTGTGTTCATAACTGTATTATTACAAAAATAAACATTCAGAAAGAAAACTAAAGGAAACCTACTCCTAAACCTACTCTAACTACTAAACAAATCAAAATACTAAGTGAAGTCATGCTTCCAATGTAGCCATCGGAGTAGCTTCAATCCTGCAATGAAAAAAAAATCGAATATTAGTAACAAGAATGGTAGTATATCAAAATATGACAAAACTACATCATACTTACCTTTATCATCATCATTTAAAAACAAAGAAGGCATGACCTTACCATTCCCTTGAACATTATTTATGTATGAATCCTCCATCCATTTTGTAATTTTTTCATTATATGGGTCATGAAAACATGAAAAAATGAGATTGTGAAGATTTTGAGAGTTATGGAGACCTGACATAACCATAGACCTATACTGAAGTGCCCCATCCTCTCAACAATTTTCCTTTCATTCCATATTTTCTCCATATGAAGGGTATAAAATGAGTGTGTCAAAGTTACCTCCTTGATCTCCAAATAAGGTGAAGATAATCTTACCATTCCCTGGAAAATTTTTGAGATATGAATACTCCAACTAATCTGCAATCCTATCATAATACATGCAATTACTAACATGGTATTGTTCGAAAGAATTCACATATGAAAAATATTCTTGATAAGAATAAAGTATTAGATTATCATGGAAAGAATCTTGTGAAAAAGTCGGATCAAGATTGCGAGAACTTATCATGATTTTCGATCGGAAAATAAGTGTCTCATTCTCTTGAAACTTTCCATTGAGCTCAAATAATTCAAGATTAACTATTTGAGGTGAACTAAATGGAATAATCAATGGTTTTGAATAATCATTATTGGTAATAGTATTTGGTTGATTATACTTTTCAACCTCAAATAATTGATCATGGAAAAATTTATATCCTTCTTTAAACACAAATTGAGATGAGTCAATGGAAGCGGAAATTTGAGACTCTTTCAAATCATTTCTTGATTTACCCATGGATAATTGATGAGAATAAAAATTAATATGTTCATGGGAAGAATTATTTTCCTCTTTATCTTCTATTCGGTAATCTCTATTAATTTGTACCTGGTTATATAGTGCATAATTCATGCCAAAGTGATCTTGAACACACGATTGCATAACATGATGATAAAAAATATCAAGGTACAAGGAATAATGTGTAGAAGAGTTGAGGAGATGAAATGTATCTCTTAAGATGATCAGAATATGTGTTTCGAATTGTGGTTTTGTTCCCTCTCCTTGTATAAACTGATCAACCTCTGTTGTATTCTCTTTTAAAGAGCACGAGACAGTTTCTAAGAGACAATTTAGTTCATCATAAAAGGGTGAATGTGAGAGAAAAATACCAGAACTAGATGATTCATTACTAGTTTGACCAATGTTGTCATGTCCCACTAATTGATCTTGAACCTGTTCACATGAGTGCTCGAGGAAGTTTTACTGAAAACAGGATTACCAAATTCACATTCCATCTCTTTTACTTCAAAAACAAATTTAATATCTTGGAGAGTTTGACCACAGTCTCCTTTTGAATTCAATGTTCCTTCCTCAATAGAAAAAGACATTGTTTCCAAAGAAATATTAGAAGCCATAATTGTATCTTGTAAAATGTCATGTTGCTCTCGATCTGCCAAAATGAAAGAAGTTGAAAAACATGTGGTTCTTTAATCACTTCAAGATCATCATGAACTTTTAAACCATCTTTAGATTGAGTATTAGTGCTCAATTCAAATTGGTTAACAATTAATTGATCTTTCTTTTCTGAGAGAGAAACGAGATATTGAAACCATTCATTAATAAGAGACATTTCTTTCAAACGGAATCTAGTACAAACATGTATGAACCTAATTGCAAAATCATTGAATGATTCATCATTTTCTTTCCTTAACCAACTTAATTCTTCACTTAATTCATCATAATCATAATTGTTAAAATCTGATAAAAACTCAATTACAAACTCAAATAAAGAATGAATCAAATTAGCCGGAAAAGATTCGAACCAATATTTAACCCGACCTCGGAAGGTGAGAGTGAACAATATACATATGAGATTCAGATCAATGATCTTATTCTTTAAGCACTTATAAAAAAAATTAGAAATATGGTCTACTGCAGATGTGTTCCCTTCACCATCAAAGGTGAGCTCTGAAAATAGATTAGTTGTCTTGTTGGGAGTAACTAGTAATGAGACATTGAAATCATGTTCCAACACAGTGATTTGGCCAGGAGCCATTAAAAATTAAGAAATTGAAGAAATTGACTCCAAATAGTTATCTTGTCATCTAACATGCCTTCTAGTGCATTATAAGATGACACAGAAGAATAATTTATAAACCTGGAATTATGACAGGGTGAGGGGTGATACATTTAATCATTAAATTTACCTTGAACCTCCTTTTAGCACCATTTATTGAAGGGCGTTTATGACACACAATCAACGGGAAGGATAAATCCAGGCTAGGGTTTTCTATTTAACCCAGGTCGTTTGGTATGATCTAACATGATGCATTTAATGGCTCCGTTAGCCAACTAGGGTCCTAAAAACTATGAAAGGAAATAAACTAATCTAAAGCTACAATCTTAACAATTAATACATTAATCACAAATGTATAGAAATAGTGTTAATATACAATGATGATATACAATCTGCAAAGTTTAAACAAAGCTTTGTGAAAGTGATTGTTTGAGATGATGTTTCTTAAACCGATTAAGAAAAAGAAAAACTTATTCTAATGATCAAACTATCAAACTATTAAATAGTGAATGAATGTAATTGTAATGATTTGAAAAAAACAGACAAAGCTAATTAACGTCTAGATAAAACAATCATTATTCATTCATAAACAATTTAAATAAATAATAAGCTAACTAACTTCTCGTTGATCAGTAATACTAAGCTAAATTCATCTCTCTGTATTTGTGTGATCCTCTTAATCTGTGTCAAGTGTAAACCTATGACAAAAGAAAGAATAATGCTTCGTGAAGAAATTCAAGTGTTTCATATGTTGGAGTGAGTTTATGATGACAGAAAGACAAATAATTACATATCATGTGACCTTGAAATGTCCAATAACTGAAAATGAAAGAAATTCCAATTCTCGGGAATGGTGTTACTAGCTATCTAGCATCAGATGTAAACTCAAAATACTTCAGTAGATGATCATTCACTGATATAAACTAAACCAAAAGATAATGAACAACATAAAGAAATGCATGATATAAAATATTATGTGCAGAACTGACTAAAGCTAATTCGACACAGATAACATTTCACATCAAGAAATTACATGAGAAGACAATGAAAAAACATTGCACATTCTACACAGGATGAAATCCAAAGAGTAAACTACTTTCTCATATTGTTTCAACAAAATATGTTCATCATATATTCCATGAAATTTTTTTGGGACAATAGACTCTTAAAGATTGCAAAAATTAATACATAAATGATAACAATTAACCATGTATTGATAAAACAGACTAAAGCTAATTTAAATCAATGCATAATCAATTACTCAAAGAATATGAATATATTATAATGAAAATAAAATTGTTTTACTCACAGGACCGAAGCCATTAATCAACCTAGAATTCCATATTCTTCTTTGAAAATACTCGTCCATTCTCCCAAAGATTCCAACCATCCGTTACTCCATTTGAAAAGAATGTTTTTTACAAAAGATATAATATACAAAAAATAAAGGACAAAAATCCTCCTCTCAATTTCCTGGATCTCTAGGCTCTGAACTTTCTCATATATTTATGCAATGAATGAACAGTATGGGTGTCACTAATAATTTCCGTCACTTGAAATTTGTCTCGTAAAGAGACAACAATATATCTCAAATTATGCATTTGTTTGGGAAAAATCTTGTGAGTAAGCTAAATGGGTCCATTTTGGAGATTTTTTATCAACCGTTTCTTCAGATTCCTCAAGGTTTGGCTGAAACGAGTCCCGCAAAATCGTTTGTCTTTTCTTGAACACATTTTCAAATCTTATCTGTTGTTGCTCATAAATTGTTTGCAGAAATCCAATATTATTTTGGATCAATTATCTTGAACGTATTTAGATAACAAAATCAAGTCATGATCAGATCTGTACCAAATAACGGATAATAGAAACCTGTGAAACAAAAAGAAACCAAATTTATAACCTAAAAATTGTGAATAAAACAAAATCTAGAACAATAAAATTAAAATGAATTTAAACTAACTATAAGTTCTAAACAAATGTTGTTTATATTTTCCTTTCAAATATGATCTTAAAATTCTAGAAGCTTTAAGTTGATGGAGAGGAGAAAAACATTAATTTTGGGTTTTCACAAAATCAAACAAATGATAGATAACTATTTTTTTTATTATTTTATTTTTATTTTGAAATGAGATGCAAACTAACAAATTAATTTAATTAATTAAACCTACCAAATGATTTTTTGAAAATGATTGTTAATGAGCAAAAGACGAAAACATAATCATAATTTAAACAAAATTAAACAATTGATAAAAATTAAGGTTTTTGTTTAAATTAAGATTTCTATGTTCGTCTCTCCCTCATTCAAATTTGATCAAATGTGAACAAATGCCATAGAAAATATGTGTTGTAGTAAAAACTCCCAAATTATGAAGCTCGTCCATCAACATCAAAACTCTATAGAAAGAAAAATGAAATGACATTTAAATTTCATGAAATTCAAACCAAACAAAGGAAAAGAATATAAACTCAAACCAACCTCGAAACAAAGAAAACTAATACCAATCCAGACAAGTCAAAGGGAAACAAATGAAGAATCCAAGTAAAATTTCAAGGGACCCTAGATTTTGATTAAAAAAAAAGAAGGGGGTTGTTGGGGCCCAACAGTGTCTTTTCAAACCGTAAAATTTGCAGAGGTATGACAGTACATGCTGGAGTACCTCATATAGAAATTTCATAATCATAAACATAAAATTGAGCTCGTGGTGAATCTTACAAGTTGAGGTAACTTTTTGATTGCATGGCATTGTGAATGAAGGGAAGTTGATGAAGTGTTCATTTGATTGTATGAGTAGATTCTTGTGATGAGAATTTGTTGTAGATCTATGATTATGAGTTGGAGCAGATTATATAACTGGTTGACTTGTATTTTTGTTGGTTTTACTACTAGGTCAATTCTAGTTGGATAGATTGCATTTTATTGGCAAGTTGAGTCTTGCGGAAATATGAGTCTTTCTTGAGATTTGGTTCTCTCCATGGAGTTGGTGCTCCTTACTTCAGTAGGTGTTGATAAAAGCCCCGTTATTGTAGTCACATGTAAAACATAATACAAAAGCTTACACATACATATGGTGTCTCGTGTGTTCATTGTGCTTATGGACTGATTTATATTTATTATTGATGGATTTCATTGATGATTGGTTTACATGCAATCATACAATGATGATGTGTAATATTAGTTTTTGAAATGGTTGCTAACTTGAAGTGAGAAAAAGTTGTAAAATCCCACACACTAATTCACACCCCCCCCCCCTCTTAGTGTGGCTGGTGTGTCCAGCAATTGGTATCAGAGCAGGCCTTCTCTATAATCCTAACAAGATTGAAGGAGATCCATGGACACACATATGGATGGTCAAGCAGTTCCCTCTACAGATGAGGTTCCATTATTTGATGAGACAGATTATTCGAGATGGAGAGTAGAGATAAAAGAGTATTTGAAATCAAAAGGAGCAGGTATTTTTCGACTCGTTGCCTCAAAGAATATATCCAAGTTTACAAACCAAAGAAGAGTAAGGAAGAAACATGAAGTGGCATTGAAGATTCGTTTCAATGGACTATCAGATACTGTCAAAGAAAGCATGGGACTATGCACATCCTCCAAGGACTTATGGATGAAGTTAGAGAAGGTGTATCAAATCAAAAGACAAGACAAAGAAGGCATTCCTATCAAGGATGAGAAGGAAGACTAGGACATAAATGAAGGTAAAGACTCTCCACAATCTTCCAACTGCAATAATGTTGATGTTGAATGTTCCCCTGCAAGTAAAGAAGAAGATTCAGATACAATAGAAGAAATTTTTGTTAGCATTTATCCCATGGAAGAAGTAGAAGAAGAGTTGTCAAAGATTTAAAAGAAAGTTGATTGGGTTTTTTTTCATTGCCACTATGACCATAGTTATTCAGACTATAGTTATCTTCATGAGTACACTAAAGAATTTCTTCAAAAGAATCAAAAGCATATCTTGGAACTAAAGGAAATTCTCAAAGTCAATGAAAAGGTCATATCTAAGAAAGATATTCAGTTAGAAGAAAAGGAAGAAGAGATCGAGATATTGAAGAATGAAATCAGTGAAGCAAAAGAAAAGAAGAAGGAAGATGATGAGCTTAGTAGAATCCTGACAGATCTAGAAGAAATAAGAGAAAGCAATGTCAATATGAATACCCAACTTGAATAAGCCAAAAGAAGAGAGGAGGTAGTGAAGAACAATTTGAATGAAAGGGAAGAGTCATGTCATAAGATGGAAGTAGAAGTTGTGGATCTTAGAAAGAAAGTTGATAAGTCAAACACCCATGTCAAGTTCATGAACAACTCTACAATATTGGATGAGATATTAGATATTCAAAGATCACAAAATGATAAATCTGGTATTGGATACAACAAGGAAGAAGTTGGTACTCCTATGAAGCTTGATGCAGGTCCTTCATTTGTAAAGGGTGAAAGAAGGTATGATGCAAGTCCGTCATGTTCAAAGAGTGAAAGAAACACTACAATCTTCAAAATATTAGATCAAGGAAGACATCAAGAAGCTACTCCTACACCTCAAAAAAAGTTTAGAAGAGAGACACCTTCAAGGATGAGTCAAAGAGGAAGGTATTGAAGTGTTTTTAATGGTCATTGTTTTTCTTGTAATGAATATGGTCATAGAGCCTTGTATTGTAGGCATCATGGAATAAAATATGTTGGTATATTCAACAACAATGTAAGATGTTGGAAATTAAATCTTGTTGGACATATTGTTTCACATTGTCACACTATGAGATGCTACAGTTGTGGTGGATTTGGCCACAAAGCCCAGGACTTTTGGAACTCAAGGAGACAGTCAATGAGAAATGATTCATACAATAAGGAAAGAAGAGTAAATGAAACATGGAAGAAAGATGAAGTTTCAAGAATAGAAGATCATAGAACAAAGGTCGAGAGACCATGACACTCCCATATGTGGATAGAAAAGATTGAATATGTGAACATGAGTGGAGTTAATTGTTGCAGAAAGAGTTTTCATCATGTAGAAAGCAGAGTATAAAGTCTCTCAGATGAATTTAGAGCATTGTATAGTAGATAAGAATCATGGATAGAGATGGATACATCTGGTCAGATATCGATGAGAAGCAATGGATAGGTTCAAGGATCATTTGTGCAGTGTTCCATTAGAGGAGCGGTATCTGCAACGGCAACAATATGTTGTATACAGTGATTTACATGGAATATTGTAGAGATGACATGGGGAGAGAACCCGTCAAGAAGAGATACCCCTTAGAAACAAAGGGGAAGAATATTCAAAGGCAGAGAGAGAAAATTGACAGGGGGAGAGTATTCAAAGGAAGAGAGAGAAAATTGACAGCGTTATTCATCCAGTACAGGAAGAGCGTGATTGCAGGGGGACTTACCTGAGGTTCAAAATATTGGTTAGCAACATGAAGACAGACATAGGTTGATCATAGGTGGAGAAACCCTTTCCCATTTATGTCAAAGGGGGAGAGTAACTTCATAGGAGAGAGTCATCATCACAGGGGGATTTTATGTATGAATTTGGTGTGTTTCCATCAATGACAAAGGGGGAGATTGTTCGACATATAGTCATTGATGTCAACATTTGATGTCATTGTGATGTAATGAGTTGTCATTGGTGTATATATTTATGTCAAAGTATAGTTGCATCATTGATGATCATGTTCTCATATGTATAGATGCAATGTACCAAATGGATGAACTCCAAAGTGGTTCCTTTATAGTTGGTCCCTTTACGGTGGAAGCTCGCATGAATCCCTCGATTGTATGGATGAAAAGAAGATGAAAAGAAAGATAAAAGGACATCGTATATGTATGGATGGATAGTTATCATTTTTTCCATTTTCGATGATATGTGGTACATCATGTAATTCCTCATGGTTGAGGAGTTATGGTTATTTGAAGATTGAAGCCACAAAGGTGTGGTCATGGATCCCGAAATTGTGTAGAGGAAAATAGGATGAAAAATAGGTCATATGGTTGTTGGAAGCATATGAATGTTTATTAATCATYATGTAATGTCCCCCACCTCTTGATGAAGAGGTGATGAGGAGACTCAGTGGCCTGGGCATCCCCACTAGGCCATAGTCTCACACTAAGGGGAAGGGTCAACTAAGCTAAGGTTATATTCTTAAGTTGACTTGAGAAAAAAGGTAAAAAGGAGTAAATGATAACTCAATGGAAGAATAGAAGTTAACCCTAGGAGTTAATCTAACTCAACAGAAGAATAGAAGGAAAAGTATAAGTAGAAGGCTGGGGCGCACCCATTAGTCATTTTGGATTTGGTATATTGCTTGTTATTGCTCTTGAGCATACAGTTTGGGGGTTTTTCTATACAAACACTTGTGAGCAACTCAGTGGTGAAAGACCCACTCACCTTGTTCCACAGCTTGGTCTCAGGGATGAAAGACTCCTCCACACCATTCTACACTCATCATATTTCCACCTAGCGATTCAGGAAGTAGCAGGGTCATATTGTTCTTGAGTTTCCAGCAAGGGCACACCATCATCTAGAGAAGGGTTCAATCCAGCTGATCAGGAGAGCCATTGGCCATTCTGACACTTGGGTTTTACTTGCAAGGCCCCAACCATCATTTTGAGGGTTTTTCTGGAGAGTTATCACCATCAAATATTTAGCTTCAGATTGGGATGACTTGGAGGCAAAGGGACATCCTATGATTCAGTAAATCTCATATCTAGAGAGCTTCACCTAGAATTTGAGTCTAAAAATTCTCCTACGGGGATCTCATAGCCCAATCTACATTCCTGGGAAGTTTCAGGGCATTTGGAGACTTCTCTCATCATGGTCAAACTACCTAGCGTTCCAGGCATCCAAGAGGGTGCAACTTCATTAGAAGATCAGAGTTTTGAGGAGTTTTCCTTAGCCTTTCGGCTTGAGATTTCAGGAGGGTGTTCCTATCACCCAGATCTATCAGTTGGTAGAGTTTGGGCTTGTTTGGAGTCTTCTTATAGTTGGGTCGAGTTATTGAGGGTTTCATCCTTCTATTGGAGTGTGGCATCTTCCATCTTGAGGAATCGACATTCAGATCTACTTGTATTGGTCTTCATCTATCATCAAGCCTTGGAGGCATATTTTGTATTGGCTAGAGAATTTTGTAGCAGCTCATACTTATTATCCATTAGTCCATCTGAGGATTATTCAAGATCGGCTATCTATTGTATCTGATTCATGCTTCTTATAATAAAAGGTCAGATCTATGCTTGTGTTTTCTATATATTGAATATATTGTGATATTTCATGTGTTGGAAAAATCTTGTATAAACACCACTTAATAACTCGACAACTTCATTAGTCACCTGCACATCAAACACAACAGAGGTAGTTAGTGGTTTCAAGCAAAAAATTGGCTTGGGATCATTACAGTGGTATCAGAGCTCTGATCCTCCAAACCTGTGGAGGGATTGGCACATGTAGAGGTATAGTTGAATCTTCATGGGCCAAAGGAAGAAACAAAATAGTGAAATAGAGGCCGAAAAGGAGGGTTCGGAAGATGACCATGAGCTACAAGGTTTGGCCTATTTGGCAGCTGAATTCCACAAGACCCTGAATCTCACAGAAAGCAACTTAGTTCATCATTTCCAGGAGAGCCAGGAGACAAGCTGTAAGGAATAGGCCGTGATCACAGAGACCCTGAAAAAGGTAGATGGAAATCTGAAAAAAAATGATGAGAACCAGACCTTGATAACCAAGCTACTGATGCAGATAAATCATAAAGGGAAAGACCATGAGACATATGGAAACAAAAAAGCTAGTGGATCAGGTCGATCCCATAGTGAGATCCAGTATAATACAGAGAAAGGCCCCAGATATGAAGGAATCCATGGAGTTGGAATGTCCTATGGGCACTTGGGTAGCAAGGCTAACCCCAGGCCATACATGCCTACGTTTACTGATGAACAAGGGAAACAGGAAGAGGTGGATGATTTCATTGAACAAATGGCACGATGTACCAAGGAGTACTACGGGTTGGATATGGTGATTCAAAGGCAGATGTCCTTCGATCAATATTGCCAACTCAAGTTCAGAAATAAGCCTAGGTCAAAACACAGGAACATTTTTGAGTTTGAACAAAGGGCAGGAAAGATAGAGATCCCATATTTTGATGGTACGACCAAGATGAAAGCACAGACATGGGTGCAAAAGATGAAAACCTATCTACAACTAAACCCAATGAGGGAAATGGAGGCTATCAAGTTCTACTATGTACTTGGATGGCAAGGCTCATGATTGGTGGTATCATGGACTCACCACTCTTGGCCACAATTAGATAGTGTCCTACACAGAATTCATTGAGAGGCTTATTGACAGGTTTGATCAGGAATATCATGAGCTATATTTTCGGGAGCTCACACAACTCAAGCAAATTGGTACGTCTGAGGCATATATTGATGAATTTCAAAGGCTGGCAGTGAAGGGGCAGGATATGTCTCCAACCAGGCTTATGATGCTATTCACTGAGGGGTTGATGGAACCCTTTAAAGGTTGGGTCAAGGCCTTCAAGACTACCAACCTACAGGAGGCTATCTGGAAGACAAAGGATCTGGGACCAGTAGCTAAGCCAAAATTTGTACCCAGACCACCTCTTAACAGTGGAGGAAGAGACCAAAGACCTCCAATGAATCAGGGAGAACATCACCCAAGGGGTTTTGACAGGGGGTCGTGGCAGAGTGGATGAGAACACCAGGAGGGAGTTGAGACAGAAGCAACTTTGATTCACTTGCAAAGAACCATGGAACCCAACACACAAATGCACGGGTCGTGGTCAAGTGCACTACATTGAGGTCACTTCAGACAACGAAGAGGAAGAAGCGATCGGCTAGATACAGAACATGGAGGCAGAAACCACTGAGGTAGTAGAGGAACAGATCACATGACATGATAGTATGGCCACCTTGGCATCTATCAGTGGAGTGCCCAAGTATAACACCTTTCGAATGAGGGGGGTCTTGCAAGGACAAAGAGTTTTGGTTTTGACTGATGGAGGAGCTTCCCACAACTTCATTGAATCAATATTACTGAAAATAAGGCACATACCCATAGTAGAATTTGAAGGGTTCAAGGTGGAGGTAGCAGGTGGAAGCACTATGCTCTGTGACAGATACATTGCGGCCATGAAGCTTACCTTGGGTAGGTATGAGATTATACAGGACGTCTATGTCATGGACCTTCCAGATACCAACATCATCCTAGGAGTTCAATGGCTTAACACATTGGGGCCTATCACTACCAACTACAAAACCATGGAAATGTCATTCATAGAGGAGGGTGGACGAAAGGTAGTGCTCTGGGGCATGTCAGGGAATGTTGCAAAGGTAGTCACGGCCAAGAGGATGGAAGCCATCTTCCAGAGAGATGAGATAGTATACGTAGCAGAGTGCAGGATTGTAACACGTATGGATGAGTAGGGAAAGGTTCACTACACTCTATAAATCAAAGAAATCCTTGACAGGCACCACAAGGTGTTTGGACCTATTCCTCTAGGGGTACCACTAGCTAGAGGGTTTGAGCACATTATTGAACTATAGGAAGGGGCCAAACCAGTCATTACCACACCATACAGACATCCCAAGAAGTACAAAGATGAGATAGAGAAGGCCATCAAGGAACTTCTGGACATGGGGCACATCAGGCCCAACACTAGCCCTTTTGCTTCTTCAGTAGTGCTGGTGAAGAAGAAAGATGGTACTATGAGGATGTGCATTGACTTCAGGGCCTTGAATAAAAAGACCATCAAAAATAGGTACCTAATACCAAGGATTGATGAATTGTTGGATGAATTGCATGGGGCCAACTACTTCACTAAGATTGACCTTCGTTCTGGCTATCATCAGATCAAGATGAGGGATGAAGACATCTCAAAAACAACTTTTAGATGTCATTACGATCATTATGAGTTTTTGGTGATGCCCTTTGGGTTAACCAATGCCCCTGCTACATTCCAATCATGTATGAACCATGTGTTCAATAAACAGTTGAGGAAGCACCTGTTGGTATTTTTTGATGACTTTCTTATCTACAACAAGACATGGGATGAGCATCTTAGGCATGTGGATCAGATTTTTTCAATCATGGAGGAACAATCATTGTATGCTAAGGAGTCCAAATGCAAACTTGGAATGAAAAAGGTCCTCTATTTAGGACACGTCATCAAGGCAAAGGGGGTATAGGTACACCAAGAAAAAATAAAATCCATCATGGAATGGCCTACTCCCAAGACACTCACAAAATTGAGAGTATTTATGGGCATGTGCACGTATTACAAGAAGTTTGTCAAAGTATTTTCTCAGTTGTGTGCACCTTTGACCGATTTGAATAAGAAAGGAGCCTTCAAGTGGGACGAGGAGGCTCAAATAATGATGGACAAGATGAATAAGGTGATGAGTACATGCCCAGTCTTAGCCCTTCTAGATTTCAGCCTCCCTTTTACCTTGGAGTGTGATGCCTCCGAGGAGGGAATAGGGGCCATACTGATGTAGAAGAGGAACCCTCTTTCCTATGAGAGTCAGAAACTCAGGGGTCTTGAGCTACTTTACAACATTTATGACAAAGAAATGTTGGCTATCATGCATGCACTAGACAAATTATGGAAATACTTGGTAGGTGCTCGGTTTGTGGTCAAATCAGATCATAACAGTCTCAAATATATATTGGAGTAGAAGGACTTGAACGAGAGGCAACAAAAATGGGTAAGAAGAATACAGGCCTACGACTTTGACATTGAATTTGTCAAAGGGAAGAACAACATGGTGGCTAATGCCTTATCTAGGAGGCCATCTATCTTTGCCATGACAGGTGTATCAGTTGACTAGAAAGACCATATGGTGATGGAGTATGCAGAGGATCAGTTCACGTGCCAGCTATTGGATGGGTAGATACAAGATGATAATTTCAAGGTTATAAATGACCTCATCTACTACAAGGACCGAATCTTTTTGGTTCCTAGATCGGCCTTCAAGGCCAAGGTATTGCAGGCGTTCCATGACTCACCAATGACAGGACATCAGGGGATCAACAAGAAATACAGGCAGGTGAGAGAAAGGTTCTCTTGGAACGGCCTCAAGGAGGATGTGACAAAGCATGTTAAGGAGTGTACTACATGTCAGGTGAACAAGGATGAGCACACGCACCTAGTAGGACTACTGCAACCCTTACCCATTCCAGAGAACAAGTGGGAAAGCATATCCATGGACTTCATCACCGGGTTACCAAAGACGCAAGGGAAGGACTGCATTTTTGTAGCAGTGGACAGGTTGACAAAGTTTGCACACTTCTTCACCATAGCTACTGACTTCAGTGCAACACATGCGGATGAACTATTCTTTAGGGATATTTTCAGGTTGCACGGCCTACCCAAGATCATTGTCAGTGATAGGGATAGCAGGTTCATGAGTAATTTTTGGCAGGAGTTATTCAGATTGGTTGGTACGACCTTGACCCCTAGTACCAGCTATCACCCTCAGACGGATGGACAGATAGAGATAGTCAACAAGTGGGTGGAGGGCTACCTTAGAAATTATGTTGCAAGGCAGCAGAAAGTGTTGGCCAGATGGTTCCACTTGGGAGAGTATTGCTACAACACCACCTAGCATATGTCCATTGGCATGTCACCATTCAGGGCCTTGTATAGCTATGATCCTTTATCTTTTGTGGAGATTTCTTTCGGTGACAGCAGGGAACCTATGGTACAGGATTGGATACAACAGAGCCAAGATATTCTTAGGGAATTGAAGGATCATCTACAAAGAGCATAGAACCAACAAAAGGTCAAAGCAGACAAGCACAAAGTTTATCGTACCTTTGAGGTTGGTGACTTGGTCTACCTAAGGCTCCAACCATACAGGCAGGATTCCATAAAAAGGAGTGGAGAAAAAAAACTACAACCACATTTCTTTGGTCCCTACAAAGTTAGCCAATAGGTAGGGGCCGTAGCTTACGAGATGGATCTTCCATAGGGCAAAAAAATACACAATGTCTTCCATGTCTCTTGCCTTAAGAAATCCCTCGGCCAACACATCACACCCATTGAGATACTACCTCCCATGGATGAGGAAGGACAACTTGTGTTAATTCCGGAGGAGATATTAGAGGTCTGAGAGAAGAGACTCAGAAACCGAAGCATCAAGGAGTACATGATCAGATGGAAGGATTTGCCCATTGAGGATACCACATGGGAAGGGGAATGCATGGTAAGAGAAGCAGGTTTGGAATTGCTTGAGGACAAGCAATTTCTAGCAGGGGAGACTGTAATGTCCCCCACCTCTTGATGAAGAGTTGATGAGGAGACTCAGTGGCCTGGGCATCCCCACTAGGCCATAGTCTCACACTAAGGGGAAGGGTCAACTAAGCTAAGGTTATATTCTTAAGTTGACTTGAGAAAAAAGGTAAAAATGAGTAAAAGATAACTCAATGGAAGAATAGAAGTTAACCCTGGGAGTTAATCTAACTCAACAAACAAATAGAAGGAAAAGTATAAGTAGAAGGTTGGGGCGCACCCATTAGTCATTCTGGATTTGATATATTGCTTGTTATTGCTCTTGAGCATACAGTTTGGGGGTTTTGTTGTACAAACCCTTGTGAGAAACTCAGTGGTGAAAGACCCACTTACCTTGTTCCATAGCTTGGTCTCCGGGATGAAAGATGCATCCACACCATTCTACACTCAACATATTTCCACCTAGTGATTCAAGAAGTAGAAGGGCCATACTGTTCTTGAGTTTCCAGCAAGGGCGCACCATCATCTAGAGAAGGGTTTGATCCAGCTGATCAGGAGAGCGTTTGGCCATTCTGACACTTTGGTTTTACTTGTAGGGGCCCAACCATCATTTTGAGGGTTTTTCTGGAGATTTATCATCATCAAATCTTTAGGTTCAGATTGGGACGACTTGGAGGCAAAGGGACGTCCTATGATTCAGTAAATCTCAGATCTAGAGAGCTTCACCTAGAATTTGAGTCTAAAACTTCACCTACATGGTTCTCATAGCCCGATCTACATTCCTAGGAAGTTTCAGGGAATTTGGAGACTTCTCTCATCAGGGCTGAACTACCTAGGGTTCCAAGCATCTAGGAGGGCACAACTTCATTAGAAGATCAAAGTTTTGAGGAGTTTGCCTTAGCCTTTCGGCTTGAGATTTCAGGAGGGTGTTCCTATCACCCAGATATATCATTTGGCAGAGTTTTGGCTTGTTTGGAGTCTTCTTACAGTTGGGTCGAGTTATTGAGGGTTTCAGCCTTCTATTGGAGCGTGGCATCTTCCAGCTTGAGGAATCAACATTCAGATCTACTTGTATTGGTCTTCCTCTATCATCTAACCTTGGAGGCATATTTTGTATTGACGACAACATTTTGTAGCAGCTCATACTTATTATCCATTAGGCCATCTAAGGATTATTCCATATTTTCTATCTATTGTATATGATTCATGCTTCTTATAATAAAAGGTTAGATCTATGCTTGTGTTTTATATATCTTGAATGTATTGTGATCTTGCATGTGTTGGACAAATCTTGTATAAACACCACTTAATAACTGGACAAATTCATTAGTCACCTGCACATCAAACACAACAGAGGTAGTTAGTGGTTTCAAGCAAAAAATTGGCTTGGGATCATTACACATCATGCCCTTTCCGGTGATAGGTGGTATACCATGTGGTTCCTCACAGTTGAGGAGATATGAAGGTTTAAAGTTGAAGACCCAAAATCACGGTCAATGGTGGTTATGTATTGTACCAAGTAGTTGTAAAGTGGTCATGCATTGGTCCCAAATTTGTTGTAAGTGTTCAAGTTAGTTGTAACTTGTGGTACAAGTCAGACCTAAACCTAAACTAGGATTGAGCATGAAGGAGTATAAATACAACTATGCTTAGTTCATTTGCAATGTGAGTGAGAAAGTGCATGAGATGATATTGTATATGTGTATCTGCACTTGAGGTATATGATTTTTGGTATGGTGATCTATTGGCACAATATTGGTACGAATTTCAGAGAGAAGATAAAGTGAATAAGGGAGAAATTCAAGGGAAGATGAAGTCTTGGTCTAAGGTATGTTCTTTACAGGCCATCATACCATTTTAGCTATAACTATTCTATGTAATGAGTCAGACCGTGAAACTTGGAAGATATTTCCAAAACATATTAAGGTATCTTTGGTAAAAATTTCATCCTTTGAGGAGTTTTAGTTTGTGAGATACACTATGTGGAAGGTAGGTCTTTTGACTAGTCTTGAAACTAGTCTCAAGCAGGTGTTTTGGGTAAACACATCATAACTTCTTCATAGAGGATCCAAATTCCATGAGAAAAATTGTAGTGTATAGAGTACAATCTATAGTAGTTTGTGTGTAAATTACAGAATCATATATGAAATGTTGAGTGCGTGGAATGTCGTACAATTGATCTCTCTAGAATAGGAAAAAATTCAAGAGGGTCTGCCATATTTTCTATAACCTCTGTTCTGGAAAGTTTTGGACCCTGAATTTGGAGGAGATGGAAAAAAGAGATCAGAGTGTTTATGGTTAAAATTCGATCCATTGAATCGCAATAGTCTCAAAGATATTCTATGTGCAAGTTAGGGTTCCTGAATAATCCCAAAAATATGTTTCAAACAAGTCAGCGTGTTATTTTTCATATAAATTGTTTTATGTGGCTTTGAAAACTGTGAAATTTGCAAAGGTATGACAGTAGATGCAGGAGTACCTCAGATAGAAATTTCATAATCAAAAATAGAAAATTGAGCTTGTGGTGAATCTTACAAGTTGAGGTAACTTGTTGATTACAAGGCACCATGAATGAAGGGAGGTTGATGAAGTGTTTGGTTGATTGTATGGGCATATTCTTGTGATGATGATGTTTTGTATATCTATGATTATGAGCTGGATCAGATTCTATAATTGGTTGACTTTTATTTGTGTTGGTTGTACTACTAGATCAATTCTAGTTGGATAGATTGCATTCTATCGATAAGTTGAGTCTTGCGGCAAGCCGATTCTTTCTTGAAATTCAGTGCTCTGTTGAGAGTTGGTGCTCTCATTGGAGTTGGTGCTCCTTAATTCAATTGGTTCCGATAAAACCTTCGTGATTGTAGTCACATGTAAAACATAATACAAAAGCTTACACATACATATGGTGTCTCTTGTGTTCATTGTGCTTATGGATTTATTTCTCTTTATTGTTGATGGATGTCATTAGTGAATGGTTACATGTGATCTTACAATGATGATGTGTAATATTATCTTTTTAAATGGTTCCTAACTTGAAGTGAGAAAATGTTATAAAATCTCACACACTAATTCACCCCCCCTCTTAGTGTGGCTGGTGTGTCCAACAATAAATACAATCCTAAGCACTATTTTCCAATCATATTAGCTTCTTATGTCTCTAATGATGGATGGAGTGTCCGCTTGAAACATTTGAAGTTTCAAAACCTCTCACATAGTTTTATCTAGTAAAATGTTCTACTATTACATGACCAAATGTGGAAACCTACATACTCATATCGAGATGTAATCTATCAATGCTTAAAAGATACCGAGTTAAAATGAATTTATTTTGGTATGCTTTACATGAATATATATGCATGTAAAACATAACATAAATACATTTTAACTCGAGATATTTAAAGCATTGAGAGATTACAACTCAATAGTTTTTTTGGATCCCTCTTAGTGTTTAATAGATGCAGATTTAATATGGAATTATGTCAGTGTAAACTATCTCAATCATGCAAATTATCATTAATATTGGGGATTGATAAAGACATTTGGAAATGGTACTGAACAAAATCAAATACCTTGTTTTCTAATAGTTATATGATTTCATTTTTATAATGTTATTTATATATATAAAAGGATTTGTGAATGATTACTATTTCACTCACATTAGAATAGTAAGATTTAATGTGGTTTGATAATAGCTTCCTTTTTGTTCGCGTTGGAATTTAGGTTACTACAGGAAATTTAGGTTCCTTTTTCTTTGGGTTGAAATTTGGGTTATCGACGCTTCATATATTTGACTCTTCATATATTTAACTCCGCTTTCATATTTCATGTTTGCATCTTACCGCTTGGCTCAGTTTAACGGTAAGATTTGTGTAAAGTTTCCGGTAAACTCGATCAGGAAATAAGCGTTTCTAATCGAGTTCTTCCAATGGAGGTTCTTCCGGACTATGGAGACAACATATGGAGAGGATCAAGAATCATGTAATTTGTTCATACGACATATGGAGACAACATCACTAAGAGAGCTAAGGGGATGATTTTGAAGAAAGATCATGAAGGCATTGACATCTACGAATGTTGTCCTTGCAAAACCTAATATTACATCAAAGAAAACCCCATTGCAGACCCTACCTCGAAGACAGGAAGCATCATTGTCTCAAAACATTAACCCTTCGTAGACCTCAATACTTATGTCCATATGGAAAATGGCTCTAAACAGGGGGGATTCCATTCCTAAATAAATTTGGATGCTTCATGTCACGACAAGCTCAACTTCGACTCTTGGTATTGTTGGTGGAGATCCCTTTAATCAACATATATGGAATTTTTATTTTGATTCAATAGGTCCCATGTTAACATGGTTGTTGCTATTGCGATGGTAGGTGTTACACATAAAAATTACTCACTTCTATAGTGTCACAAGTGTCATCATTACAAGTGTCACAAGTGTCGCATTTTGCTCACAAGTGTCGCAAGTGTCAGGAAAGCATACTACCATGATGCCTATGTCGTACCTATAACGACATGAGAAGGACACTTAAAACACCTCAAACATTTGATTTGGAAGAAGAGAAATGAGTCAGCATGCTCATGAACCTTTTTCCATATGAAAACACTCAAAAAACTAAGCTTTTGAAGGAGAGCACTCCCCTATACCTCTTTTGGGAGCGTCGATGCTCCCCCTTACACTGTCTGGGAGCATTATAAAGTTCCCTTGGCCCTTTTGAGGGAGTGCTATGGATTTTGATAGCAATGGCGCCCCCCTAAAGCCTACTAGGGAGCGCTACAATGCTTTGATGGTCCTTTTGAGGGAGTGATACCTATTCTGGGTAGTGGTTAAGTTGTTGAGATGAATGGGGGAAGGATCCTTTCATTCTTGGAAGGCAGTTGGATTCGAATCCCTAGTCCAGCCATGATCTTAGGGAAGATCCTCAACTGAGGGAGGAAAATCCTCAACCTCCCCAAGGATATATCAAGTGGTTAAAGCCTCTCTAAGGCTATATAAGCAATATTTCTCATGGTGAAAGGGGAGAGGAAAAGAGAGAATCACACCAAACTTATGATCTCATAAGTGGTGCAGGAACAGAGATAAGGGGGAAGAATTGCTAGCATGAAACCTATGATGTCATAGGAAACACACAGTTAGCCAAAGGAGAGTGATCAGTGAAGCTGTTATCATCCAGGTCGTGGATCGTTCGAGCAAGGGTTAGACAAAGGGGACTTGACGAAGTTGTCGCATTCGCATCTACGATTGTAAGTATTATTGTCGTTATTCTCATTATGACACGCTTGGCCTGTTTATTTCTAGTTCGTGTCTGATCCTACATGAACTTATCATTGATAGATAGATATGTTTTCAAGCTAATATCAATAGAGTAGGAAGTGGTCGTACTTTGTTTGTCTACAGGACTCATCGAGGAGCGAAAGATTGGAGCTCGACTCGGAGCGTGCAGGGACAAACGTCGATAAAGAGGTACTTTTTTTCTCCTTCCTTCTCATGCATTAGTTTGTATAGATTTGAAAGGAAGTCAGTGTCCACGTTAAGAACTTTCTGTCTTAGAGTTTAGGGTCTATCTCTTTGAGGCAATCTACCTTTCTGCAGGGAGATTTTCCTACAACAGAAACTGGTGACTCCGTTGGGGATTCTCAAATCGAAACTTTTTGGTTTTGTTTTCTCCGCATATACCTTGTCTTACCCTTTGATTTTTATTAGGCCTTTTTCACCCCTTATATCTGATTTCATTTGCTGATTGACCCTTCACTCCATCACACTCATCTTGTTTGTCAAAATTTGACTGAATTTTAAGGTTTTTTGGACATTTTTGTGAGTTTTTGGGCACCAGCGCTCCCCTTCCTTGTTAGCAGTGCGCCAGTGCTCCCTTAGAGTGTTGGAAAGAGCTTTCTAACTCCCTGGTGTCCCTTACACCAGAGCGCCATCCCCTGTTTTCACAAAATCCCTTCAAAAAATTGCATTTTTGAGGTTAAAAAACCTTGTTTCTTACTTGCTAAGCTGCTTTAAGATTCAATGCTTCTTCCCTTGACCTCTAACATCCTTCATCTTGAAAAGAAAACACCTTGTTGTTCATTTTTTATGCCCTTCTTCATTATTTTTGAGTTTTTGTTGTTGAAAGATTGAAATCAATCCCCCTCTTTCTTCTCTCCTATCCGACTGAGCGGGACCTCTAGTGAAGGACATTAGAAGTTTGTGACTCTTCTCATTTGTTTCTTTGAGGTCATCTGATCCAATCTCTTTCTCCTTCCTTTGGTGTTGTTGGTTTTCTTTCTCTTGTTTGATTGCAAAAGGGTGTGTTGTTTGTGTGAAATCTGCATTTTCTTGTCCGAATCTCCTTGATCTGAAAGGGTAGTTGGCAGGACAAGTTTTTCATTGAATTGATCATCATTCACATAAAAATGAAAAAAGTACATCTTAATGATTAGTTTGCATTTCTAAAATGTTGTAGCATCATATTGGATTTGATTGAGAACAAAATTGATTAAGGGAATTCCTTATTAAGTGTTTGATAGTGAAAATGACTCTTCCTCTTTCCCTTAAATAGGTATTCATTGAAAAGAAACGATTGTTTATCATATTTCATGCATATTTTTGGGAATTGAATCATCATTCCATCAGTTTCACTTTCGTACACCCTCTGAGTAAACAACAACCATTAAAATCAACACTTAACTAAAATTTATCAGACTTTTTACATCTTTGTTAACAAACGTACATTAGTTTAAGGTGTAGGGCTTTGGAATAGGTTGAAAGGATAACTTTCCAAAGCTATCGAACAAACTTAGTATCTTGTGGTAGGGAGAGTCAAATCCAATTGTCATATTGGCTTGTTGGGATCCCCCTCTCACACAGGGGTTACGCACGAGGTCGCATTCAGGTGAGTTACGAAGATTATCCCTCCGAGGCCCAACTATTTGTAGTGGTCGGATCGTATATTGGGGGTCACTGGAAGGTATACCCACGATTATGTGTGGGAGCCTTTCAAGTTGATTTCGGACTTGTTATCCTGCCCATACGTTCCAATTAGACTGTCGATTGTACCTGCCCAGGGGCTGACTACGAATTGGTTACCTTAGTAGCCATAATCTTTAGGGTCTTACACAAGGTGATGGTGAAGGGAAGTCTCACTGTACCTGGAACAGACGTTGGTCAAACTCACTCGGGCTCCTTGGAGGGTAAATCCACAATTACCACGTAGAATCTTGCACCAAGGCGTAAGTCCATTAAGAAGGTCACCAACGTAACTGATCCACCTGCTCTATCCCCATCCCTTCCTATTTTGATCTCGCAACGTTGGATTTCATCACCAACTAGTGGTTTCATTGTAGGAAGGTTTGTTTGATTGATTGCTTCTTAGATTTGTAGCGTGTGTTGTTTGTTTTACTTAGTGGACCTTAGGTCGAGTCAGTGTTAATGGCATCGAATCCCGGGAGTACCTATGGAGGAACCCCTTCTCTTGGGGAACCTTATACCTTTCCTTCATTTGGAAACTTTGGTCCTCCAGATGTTTCCACACTGAGTCTTCCAGGACTCACCATCGGATTATCAGTTTGGTTGTTCCCCACTCCGGTGATCCCGAATCCTCCCAATGTTTCAGTTGCACCTAATACTTTAGATGTCAGTACACCACCCACACATCAACCTCATGTCGACTTTTCATCTTCTTCGCCCATTAGGTCTCCTTCCATTTCTCCTTCTTCGCCTAATGAAAGCTCTAAAGCAAGTAGCCAGGTTGATCAGAAGAAGAAGAAACAGAAAGAGAAGAAGAAGAAGAACCCGAAAAGGGCGAAGGCCCCAACAACATCAGATGTTGGCTCTAAGAAACCAGTTACTGTTAATAGTACTGGGAGTGTTGATGAGGTCAACAAGATTAAAATGAAGAATCCAAAATCCAAATTCCCTTGCATCCTTTGTAAGGGTGACCACTTTCTGAGGAATTGCCCCGGTCTTACCCAGGTCTTAGAAATGTGGTCTTCCACGTTATCGGCCTCTGTCGGTCATGTCGATGATACCCCATCAACTAGTGATGTTCAGGTTGGTAAGAAGAAGCAAATTGTCAAGTTCCCTTGCATGTTATGTAAAGGTAATCATTACTCTCACCTTTGTCCTCGCATGGACGAGACTTCTTCTCTTTTGAAAAAACTTCAACTTCCAAAAGGTTATCGTAATCTTTCCTCGGACCCATCATTGGTTGATGGACTGGTCAATTCGGTTCCATCCTCGGTCAGTCCGGTTGATTAGGTGGTAAATCTAGTTTCCTCCTCGATTGAAACACGAACCCAAGTAGTTGATCCAGTTCCGTCATCGATCAGCCCCGCTCCTCATCAAAAGAGTGACAACAAAGTGGTTGATCTGTTTTCATCCTCGGTCGATCCCACTCTCCTGTTAGGGAGTGACACCAAAGCGGTCGATCCATTTCTACCCGTCGACCCCATTCTTCCCTTGGAGAATGAAACTCAAGTGGTCGATCCAGTTTCTCCATCGGTCGATCCCATTCCTCCATTGAGGAATGTCAAAGTGACTAATCCAGTCCCTTCCTCGGTCAATCCCACTTTTCCTCTGAAGAGTGCCAAAGTGGTCGATCCAGTTTCACCATCGGTCGATCCCATTCCTCCATTGAGGAATGTCAAAGTGACTGATCCAGTACCTTCCTCGGTTAGTCCCACCCTTCATCTGAAGAGTGCTAAAGTGGTCTATCCAAGTCCACTAGTGGTTGATCCGATCCAATCATCAGTTGGTCCTACTCCCCTTCTAGAGAGTAAACCCAATACTGCCCATGTTTTTCTCATTAATACAGACTCTACCGTGCAGGGGGGAATTCCTCCTTCTCCTGTGAAACCCCCTCCAAGTAATGAAGCCATCCTTTTTTATTGGGGTGTGCTAACTAGACCTCGTCTTCCATCCCACGTTCCTTTCCAGATTACAGTACAGGTTCATGGTCGGGACGTTCCTCAAA
>ML786604.1:75325-103028 GCA_009831015.1 Picea engelmannii | reverse complement strand
CACCCGAGAAGGAGGTGGAGAACACGGCTCAAAGAAACAGACTTTTCATAACCACATGCAAGACCAAAGACAGGAAGTGAAAGGTTATCATGGATAGCAGTAGCACAAACAATCTCGTTTCAACCGAGATGGTGGAGAAACTGGAGTTGGAAACAACAGATCACCCGAGTCCATACAAAGTTTCATGGCTACAGAAGGGACATCAGGCGAGTGTCACTAAACAGTGCTTAGTGGACATCAATATAGGAGGATACAATGATAAAATACTCTGTGATGTTATTCCTATGGATGTATGTCATTTATTGCTAGGCAGACCATGGCAGTATGACAGGAACGTAATTCATGATGGGAAGATGAATACGTATACTTTGGAGAAGAATGGAAGAACACACATGTTACTTCCGATAAAAGATAAGGAGGTGAAACCGGAAGTGAACGACATGGTACTTCTCATGAGTGGGAAGGAACTTCTGGCAGAAGTAAAGAAGAAGGAAGATCCACAATTCTTTGTGGTCAGGAAACCAAAAGTTGTTTTGACCAGCACAAGAGTGGATGATCTGCCGGAGGAAATTCAGGAACTGTTGGAAGAGTTCGTTGATATAGTGGTGGACGAATTACCTCATTTGTTGCCACTGATGAGGAGCGTGAGTCATCATATAGACCTCATACCAGGAGCCAATTTGCCAAACAAAGCAGCATACAGGTTGACGCCGCAGGAGAACGAAGAAGTTAAAAGGCAGGTACAGGAGTTGTTGGACAAAGTTTTGGTCAAGGAAAGCTTAAGTCTGTGTGTTGTTCCAACAGTACTGAGTCCAAAGAAAGATGGAGGATGGAGAATGTGCACTGATTCCAGATCCATTAACAAGATAAACATCAGGTATAGGTTTCCATTGCCATGGATGGATGACTTGATGGACTGTTTAAGTGGAGCCAAATTTTTTTCAAAGGTTGATTTGAAAAGTGGATACCATCAGATTCGCATGAGAGAAGGAAATGAGTGGAAGACAACCTTCAAAACCAATGAAGGGTTGTATGAATGGCTAGTCATGCCATTTGGCTTGACGAATGCACTGAGTACATTCATGAGGCTAATGAATGAAGTGCTGAAGGAACTCATTGGTAATTTTTTCATTGTTTATCTGGATGACATATTGATTTTCAGCAAGACAAAAGAAGAACATCTGAAGCATTTAGCTGTAGTAATGAGGAAGCTACAACAAGAGAAGTTGTTGATCAACATGAGGAAATCTTCATTTATGAAGAAAGAACTCATTTACTTGGGATTTTTCATATCGGAAAATGAATTAAAGATGGATCCAAGTAAAGTGGAGGTAATTAAAAATTGGCCATCACCGAGAAATATTTTCGAGGTGAAAAGTTTTCATGGACTGGCTAGTTTCTACCGAAAATTCATCAGGAATTTCAGTGGAATTAGCGCAGCAATGATGGATACTGTCAAGAAAAGACACAAATATTTTCATTGGACTGAAGAGGTAGAGAAGAGCTTCAATCTGTTGAAGCGAAAGATCACAGAACAGTCGGTTTTGGTGTTGCCAGATTTTACGAAAGTGTTCCAGGTGAAATGTGATGCAAGTGGCTTTGCCATAGGAGCAGTCTTGAGCCAGGAGGACAGACCAATTGCATATTTCAGCGAGAAGCTGGATAAGGCAAAAGTAAAGTACTCCACGTATGAAAAAGAGTTTTATGCTATCATACAGGCGTTGAAGAAGTGGAGGCATTACTTGATCCCGAAAGAATTTGTTCTGTATAGTGATAATCATGCATTACAATTTGTGACTCAACAGGAGAAGTTGAATCAAAAACATGCTAAATGGGTAGAATATATGAAGAATTTTACATTTGTAATTAAACACATTTCAGGTACTGCTAACAAAGTGGTTGATGCTTTGAGCAGGAAGTGTTTGTTGTTGCAGAAGTTCTGAATCAAAACATTGGGTTTTGAGAATCTTAAGGACATGTATGCAGGTGATGCAAGTTTTGCAGAGGCATATGAGGCAGTTGAGAATCCAATTCTTAGAGACAGAATCCCATGGATAGATTACATGATCCAAAATGGACTGTTGTTCAGAGGAAATCAGTTATGCATTCCAAATTTCTCCATGAGGGAGAATCTGTTAAAAGAAAAACACAGTGGTGGATTAGCAGGGCATTTTGGTCACGACAAGACATTTGCAAAGCTGAGCGAAGCATACTTTTGACCAGGGATGCGGTCGGAAGTCAAAAAGTTTGTTGACATATGTAGAATTTGCCAACATTTGAAGGGCAGGAAGCAGAATGCGGGATTCTATCAACCATTGCCCATACCTGAGAAGCCATGGGATGAAATCAGCATGGATTTTGTATTGGGATTGCCTAGGATGCAAAGAGGACATGATTCAATCTTTGTGGTGGTTGACAAGTTTTCCAAAATGGCACATTTTATCCCATGCTAGAAGACCAGCGATGCGACTCACATCGCAAATCTATTTTTCAAGGAGGTTGTTAGACTTCATGGGTTACCCAGAAGCATAGTATCAGACAGGGATACGAAATTCATTGGACATTTCTGGAGGACACTCTAGAAGAATATGGGAACTAACTTGATGTTTAGTTCTTCCTATCATCCTCAGACGGATGGGCAAACAGAGGTGGTAAATAGAAGTCTGGGAGATTTATTAAGAAGCTTGGTGACAGAGCACCACAGCAGTTGGGACAATGTGTTGCCACAGGCAGAGTTTGCATACAACGACTCGGTGAACAGGAGCACAGGAAAAAGTCCATTTGAAATTGTATATGGAAGGAAGCCAAGAGGAGTATCTGAACTGAGGGACTCAAAGCAGATAATGACTAAGAGTGAAAACGCTGAATAATTCACAGAGGCGATGGAAGAACTTCACAGCAGGGTGAAGGAGCGATTGCTCAAATCAAACCAGGAATATAAGCGCAGAGCGGATCAGCATCGGAGACAACTTCAGTTCGAAGTTGGTGATATAGTTCTGGCACATATGAGGAAGGAAAGGTTCCCAAGGGGAACATACAATAAGCTGAAAATGAAGAAAATTGGGCCATGCAGAGTCCTAAAGAAATTGGGAGAAAACGCTTATGAAATAGAGTTGCCAGATGAGATCGGAATATCTCCGACATTCAATGTCTCAGACTTATATCCATATAAGGCTGAGGAAGCAGGAGCTGGGAGTGATGAACATCCAGAAATTCAGTGGAAGAAGCAGATGTCGATTGCAGAGAAGCCACATATGGAGCTAATATTTGACAAGAGGGTGAGCAAAAAGACCAGACGAAAGGAATACTTCGAGTATCTCGTCAAATGGAAGAACCATCATGTGGAAGATGCCAGCTGGGAGACTGAAGCAGTGATTCAAAATCATGGACAAACCGTGCAGGAGCTCATGGACAGGAGCCCATGAAAGTTTTTCAAGCCAAGGAGTATGATGCAGGAGCATCACCAACTCAGCAAGCGAGCCGACACATCAAGCGGAGATCAGCTGGACAAACAAACCCAAATTTTTGAAAGTGCTTTGGGATTGTAGCGAAAGTATTTAATGAACCATTTATGAAGGCGCATTTTATATTGTATTGTACCTTGAGCCTTTAATCTCTCGTCCTTTGGTAGATAGGAGGCATTTAATCTAGTTAATGCTGGTAGATAGGATTTTAAGTCTAGATTTGATAGTTTGGAGTTCGAGAGGGAAAACGGATATAGACACCCTCATTGTGCATTGTAATATTATCAACCCAGGAGAAGAGAGGAGCAAGTAGAGAATATTGTATGAAGAACACCCATGTACAGGCATTTGAATTAATAGAAGGAAGCTTTGATTCAGGCTCATGGTTTGTGTTGTTTTCTCTGTGTACTGATGTTATGCTCATGAATGTTTGCTTTCTTGTTATGCATTTTCTTTGTATATGCTGTGCATATGATTTCATGTTTCAAACTGAAGTTTGAAAGGGAGAGAGAATAAGTTTCAATTGTTTCTCTATCTGAGCTAGGAGATTCCTGCAAAGTGTGCAGTTGAATACATCCGCAAGGAGTGTGTTGATGAAGGCTCGGTAGTTTAACACTTGTTCTCATTCACCCAGAAGTGGAAGTGGGTTGTTGAAGCCGTGCAAGGAGTGCGGGGGATGAAGTGGAAGCCTCGGTTGTGAACCTGAGCAAAAGGGAATCAAAGACTACTGCTGTAGGAGTGGCGCAGAGTCGAAGGGATTCAACACTTGAGAGTTGTTGAACGATTGCCGCGAGGAGTGCGTGCAAGTCTCTCTAAAAGAGTCAGAGTGGGAAATCTCATGAGGTATAGAACCTTCGTAATATCATTGAAGAAGATCACTGGGAGTTTGTTCCGTGAAAGGTTTCAGGCCAGAGTTGCCAGTGCGTGCACAGAGATCTCTTTTTCCTAAGAGACTGTTGAAGTTGTCGAAAAGCTCAGGAGGAACAGGCCTTTGAATTCACTGAAGGATAAGTGCAGGGAATATTCCATTGGAAGTCCGAGGAAAGTGTCGCAGGTTGGCGAGCGAGCAAACGAGTCTCATGGAGAGACACTGTTTTACTTCGCAGAATCCTCAAGGGGAGAACGAACGGACGAAATCTTTGGGAGATATTTCACGAAGTTCTGAGAGCCGTTGGATCTCCCAGAGGTGCAAGGTAGTTACAGCGCAGGCGTGGAGAGGATTCAAAGCTCAGGAGGGGCAGCACCATTGATATAAGTCAGTCAGGGCCGTTGGATTGTTCACGAGATCGCCTATCAGGGCCTCATGAGGAAAGTGACCTAAGTTTGGTAAGGAGAGTCGCGAGACTACGAGGAGGCTGTGAGCCATCCATTTGAGTAGGACAGGTGGCGGAGATCTAAGGATCTCACGAACTCGGGAGCTCATAGGGTGAGAGCCCAACCATTGGGTACTCCGAGTCATGAGGACGCGAGGCGTGAGGAGGCGGATAGTCGTTGGATCCGAATCGTGGGAGGACCGTTGGATACGCACGTGGGGTCGTGCATCGGAGCCTCGCGAGAAAAGGCTCGAGGACTTGGCCACGGTAATCGTGAATTCACTAGGGAGCGAGGTCGCGAGTTTCGGCACCTCGGACCTCGGAAGTTGACAGGGAAGTTATTCAACCTCGCGAGTAGCGAAGTCGCGAGGGAGCGAGGTAACGATAGCACGGAAGTCCCGAGGGAAGTGTCAGGTGTGGACGGGTCAAGTCACATGCGCACATCGGAGTTTCGGTACCTCGGGTATCAGAGGTTGTAGAACCAAGAGCTTGGTATCGCAAGTAGCGAGGGCGCAAGTAGAGAAATCCCTCAGGGAAAAGTCAGCGAGTTGACTGACCATCAGATCTCGGGGATCTGAGGGTGTAGCGCTCGATCGTTGGACTCGCAAAGTCACGAGTTCCGATACTCCGAGAAGTTAAGGAAGGGGATCACGCGATGAAGAGAATCTGTGGGTAGGAAGATTCCCAATAGGGAATCAAGAGAACCTTTGAGTTCTTCGGGCCGAGAAGAGAGGAAGGTCCTGTGTGAGCAGATGTGCCTGTGTGGGTGGCACGTTTGCGTCAATTCTGGAGTTAATCCACTAGCTTTCAAGCTGGGGGCATACTGAGCTTAGTCTTTGTTCTTTCATGTGCTCGTAAATACATGAGAATGCATCCGGGTAGACTTTTATCTCTTTTTCGGACCTGTATGGATACACGAAAAAGGAACCCCCTGGAGTCTTCTCTAAGCTCTTTTCAGACTCTCTAAACATGAAAATATTACCGACTGATCTTGCTTCCTTTCCCACTAGTTAAACGGTTTGAAAGGGCGTCTTTCGAGTGATAATTTATCTGTTTTTCGGCCTCGCGAGACTAACATTACGAAAAAGGACAACATTGGAGTCATCTTTAAGTCCTTTTCAGACTCTCTAAAGATGAAAAGATTACCGAGCGACCTTATTCTCTTCACGCTCATTAAAGTATTTGAAGAAAACATCTATTGAGCGATAGTTTATCTCTTTTTCAGTCTCGTTAGACTATTTTATGAAAAAGGAATTGAGAGAGTTCTCTTTTAAGTGTTTTTCTAGACTCTATAATCATGAAAAACCTTCGAGTTTTCTGTCTTTGGAATCGCTAAAAAAAACATCGACAGACCCATACGGGATCGAACCCTTACTTCTTCTAGTTCGTTAAAAAAAGGAAGAAGAACTTACCGAAGCTAAGTTTTATCGAGGATGTGTTATCCTCCTCGAGCTCATTAAATAAAAAAGAGGCACTCGTCTATCTGTATGGGGGGGAAATTGAAAGAAGCAAGCCAAGCAGTCTATGGAGAACATTACTAAGTAATTCTTAGAGTCTCCCTTGAACACGACACTTTGTCATTTGCACGCATTATAATCCGCTGAACCTTTGCATTCTACCAATCCTTTGAGTTTCTTTCACTCCTTTGGGTCACCCGACGCAGGTCACAGCATCCACTGCATCATCAAGTGTTGGTCCATGTCATGCTTCTGTTGTTGTGCCTCAGTGTTCAAGGGAAGTATCTGCCTCGAGAGTCAGCCATCACAAATATCTTGTCTCAAAACCCATGTTAGTCCATGTTCATTCTATCTACCAATTACATCTCTATGTCTGTTTCATGTCGTTGATGGGGGATACATCAAGGCCCTCCTTCGACGAGCCTATTCCCGTCGACCTCAACACATTATCTAGGGATTAGGCTTAGAAACCAGTTAGTACTTTGGGACCTGCATGCCTCAATGGCAGGCCTCCTCACATTCGACAGTAGGTTTACCTCATTGACCTCTAATCGAATGATTCCACAGATGTTTGACTCCAACTCATCCATTCACATTCGTTGGAATGTACTAGGGTACCTTGGGAATCATTGACATTAATGGTGATCTCTCTCGTGCTTGTTAACGGTTTACATCATTGACCGGTAATCAAGTGGTTTCTGTCATGTTCGACATCAGGACATATATTCACATGGTTAGATTCGTACTACATCGGGATCGGTAAGAAGACCCTGGGTTCAGTGATCACTTTGATATGTACTTTTCCCAGGTTGCGATGGAGTTTCTTTTGAACAATGAAACATATATTGTTACATAGATCCACTCTGTATTGGTCGTGGCTATGTCTTATCATTTCGTAGATCCACTATGTATTCTTCGTGGCTACGATTAGTTCAAGTCATGGGAGTATAGATCCATAATGTATTTTCAGTGGCTATACCTTTTTATCAATACAATTATGGATCCGCAGTGTATTTTATGGCGGCCATATCTTGCAAGTCTTGATCACCCAAGCATAGGTATGCCTGCCTTGGGTTTGAAACATGTCATAATATTTGTTGGATGTTTGTGTGCANCTTTTGTCAGGTTCTCTATGTCTATACCCTTGCTTGAAAGTCTACAAAGCATTTCAGTTATCAGTTCCTGTCTTCTAACTTCATACTTTGGGGGGCAATCTATTACACATCAAAATTACTCACTTCGATAGTGTCGCAAGTGTCGTCATTACAAGTGTCACAAGTGTCGCATTTTTCTCACAAGTGTCACAAGTGTCAGGGAAGCATACTACCATGATGCCTATGTCATACCTATAACGACATGAGAAGGACACTTAAAACACCTCAAACATTTGATTTGGAAGAAGAGAAATGAGTCAGCAGGCTCATGAACCTTTTTCCATATGAAAAGACTCAAAAAACTAAGCTTTTGAAGGAGAGCACTCCCCTATAACTCTTTTACGAGCACCGACGCTCCCCCTTACACTGTCTGGAAGTGTTATAAATATCCCCTGGCCCTTTTGAGGGAGCATTATGGATTTTGAGACCGTTGGTGCCCCCCTAAAGCCTACTAGGGGGCGCTACAACGCTCTGATGGTCCTTTTGAGGGAGGGCTACCTATTCTGGGTAGTGGTTAAGTTGTTGAGATGAATGGGGGAAGGATCTTTTCATTCTTGGAAAGCAGTTGGATTCAAATCCCTAGTCCAGCCATGATCTTAGGGCAGATCCTCAATTGAAGGAGGCAAATCCTCAACCTCCCCAAGGATATCTCAAGTGGTTAAAGCCTCTCCAAGGCTATATAAGCAAGCTTTCTCATGGTGAAAGGGGAGAGGAAAAGAGAGAATCACACCAAACTTATGATCTCATAAGTGGTGCTGGAACAGAGATAAGGGGGAAGAATTGCTAGCATGAAACCTATGATCTCATAGGAAACACACAGTCAGCCAAAGGAGAGTGATCAATGAAGCTGTTATCATCCAGGTCATGGATCTTTCAAGCAAGGGTTATACAAAGGGGACTTGACGAAGCTGTCACATTTGCATCTACGATTGTAAGTATTGTTGTTGTTATTATCATTAATATGACACGCTTGGCCTATTTATTTCTAGTTCATGTCTGATCCTACATGAACTTATCATTGATAGATAGATCTGTTTTCAAGCTAATATCAATAGAGTAGGAAGTGGTTGTACTTTGCTTGTCTACAGGACTCATCGAGGAGCGAAAGATTGGAGCTCGACTCAGAGCGTGCAGGGACAAATGTCGATAAAGAGGTACTTCTATTCTCCTTCCTTCTCATGCATTAGTTTGTATAGATTTGAAAGGAATTCAGTGTCCACGTTAAGCACTTTCTGTCTTAGAGTTTAGGGTCTAGCTCTTTGAGGCAATCTACCTGTCCACAGGGATATTTTCCTACAACAGTAGGGACCCCTTCTGGCTCCAATAATCCCACCTTTATCGCCAACCATGGAGTTATTTCACTGAGATTTGTCTTTCCTTGTGGCATGATTATTCCTAGAATCGATATCTTTGGAGGAATGGGTTGGAATATCCAAGTGTGCAAGTGCATATGCAGGCTTCTCCACTACATCCCGTGTACATCGAGATTTGTGCCAAAAAATCAAAATTAAATGTTGGGTTTCCATGTCAGAACAGGAGATATCTGATCCTTGGCCTTCCATATACTGGAAACATTTCGACTCGGCCTTTCAATTGCATTTTGAAGGCTATAAAGAGGCCAATTCTGAGCTATGGAAAAATGGAAAGAATTCAACTTTGAGAGCAAATTTACTCTCGAGAAATTATTTACTTCATATTGAGTCTGCATCCCTTTGTCCTTTAAGTATGAACACAATGTTCATCCCCCAAGCGCTTCCCTTATTGATGGAGAACCTCATTGTCTCCCTTATATGAGATTTCCTTTGGTGGAGGATTGAAGTGGTGGAGGCCCAGTTGGAAGGAACTTGGTTTCTTGGTTTTGAATAGTGCCGACATGGGAGTTTGTAATATTTTCACTTCTGCTGATAATTTATTAATATAAATTCTCATTTCCCATCCAATTGATATCTTGCAAATATATGAGTTATTATCCATGGGCGTATCTATTATGTATATTGATGAATTATGCTATCTAATGTGATAACCTTTTATATTTCTACCATATGTTTGTTTTTACTTGTTTGTTGAGGACTTGTTGCAGGTATATAGCTTTGGGTCAAAGTGATCAACGATGGACATCATCGAACATCTGGATGAGGTAGGCCTCTTTCTTATTTTGCTTGCACATTGGTTTATATAGCATGTTGTTGGGATAGAGTTGATTTCTGCAGTCATTTCCGTCTGTTGTGGTTCACCCTAGGCATAGAGAGATTTTTCTCGTAACAGATAAGCCATAGGGAAGTGTTGGGGGGCTGTTGGAAAGTAATTTTGGATAAGAATAATTGAACTTTGGGAGTTGTCCCATAGCATATGAAAGGGTAGAAGGTAGGACTAGAGTGCATGGAAAGGGTGTAGTTTGCAGGAAAAAGTAGGGAAAAAGAAAGAAAAGAATCATGTTAGAGAAAAATAAGGAAAAGAAGCATGTTAGTGCAAAAGTAGAAAATCAACGGAAAGGTAGGAAAATTGTTAAGACCTATTAGGGTTTTGGGGATAAGCTATTATGGTTTTCACCCCTAATTCTATTTATAAATATGTAAAGTGTCGGGGAAGAAGAGGCTATTGAGAATGAGAGATTAGGTTGTTCATGATTGATGAAGAGAGTTTATGCTTGGGGTTTTGGGGATATTTTGCAGAGATAGGCTCGCACTGCAGAGTGGCTATGCAGGTTTTGGTATTACACCATGTTGTATATTTTGTAAGCACAGTGTGTAGTCTTGAGGTTATTATTGCATGAATACTAATATAGATTCCAACCATTGTGGACGTAGCCCACGGATTGGGTGAACCATGTTAAAATATTATGTTTGAATGTATTTTTTGATGTGATTACTCATTGATGTTGTGTTTATGCATGATAGTATAGATCTGTCTAATATATGGTTGGTGCGAAATAATAATGAATAATCCAGTGGGTTATTTATGTCGTGATATATATTATATTGTTTCTGCACAATAAGGTTTATTTTACTTAATGGATCTTAGATGTGTCAATGCCACACAAATTTTATGTTAAAGGTAATGATCTGCTAGTTTACGAAAACTACGCATAGGGTTTGTTGACTAATAAAAGGGGTCTAAATAGGGATATTGTGCACATAGTGGATAAGCATTAATAGTTATGTTGATATCCTCACATCCCCTCATCCCTATAGAAACTTGGTTCCTAAAGCCCCAGTAGATACCTCAGGCGAGACTTCACTTGCATGTAGGTGATTCTAAAAGGGTCGATATATAAAGTGTTTATTGGTTTAATAACTTGAACCTAGGGTTTTATAACTACATGCCAACAATATCATCATGCAAAATTTATATAATTCCAACTAGTAAGAAAATATCTTAATTGTATTCCATACAATATAGGGGGATTCATTCAACACTTTCACCAACGAAGAAGACTTGATGCTCGACTTCAAGTTCAAATTTCAAGCTATAGTAGAAAATCAACAAAGGAAGGGACAAACATAATCTAACCATTCAAATGAGTTGGTAAATAAAATGACAAGATTGTAGTTGTTGATTACTTGTCAAATATATTGATTATTGATTTAACCCATCAATTAATGTGTCTATTTGTTTTGAGTAGGAAAGTAATGTTGATTCATTTGATGGTGGTGGACAAAAACCACATGATACCAGTGGTTTGAAGACCCATCATAATATGCATGTATTTAAAATAAAATGTATAATATGATGATTATATTTATTTCCTTCATATGGTGTACTTATAACTTTTCTCGTTACAATGGAAGAGCATGTATATGAGGGTGCTTGGAGAGAAGAGGAACCAACGACAATCCAACCAATGGTTTCAAGTACTCATGTAGGTAAAAAACATAGTAATGATATTTGTACTAATGAAAAACCACTATGAATAATAACTAATCATTTCCTTTTAACTCTTTTTGTTATTGTAGTGGATTCCCATGTAGTGCATCAACGTCCATGTCCTGCTACTAGAATTTATATAATACTTGATATGATCCATCGCCTTCTAACAACAAAACATGTGTAGTTCTTTTTCATGCTTGTTCCTCCATAGGTGATGTTACACCATCGCCACCTAACCATATGCACCTACTCGTTCCACCCCTGAGCATAACATATACATCCTGGGAAACACTTCTACATAAGGGGAGAAAACCCAACAACCTTCTTATAGAGAATATCCTTTCCAAGACAAAATAACCAAGAAGAATCTCTATCCACTATACAAAACCACAAAGAAGATAACCCAACAACATAGATGCAACGTACCCTAGCTAGAGCACAAGGGTGTCTATCCTCTACCAAGAGATAACCAACAATGCAACTGCAACTCACTCTATATAGAGTGATAGAGTGGATGGCCTTCACCATGCGCATCACAAAATAAAATCCCTAGTGAGAGGTATGAGGAAACCCTAACCATGATGTGCCCTACTTCCTTATTTCTGTAGTTGCAACTGCATATCTCCACCAAAATTTCACTATATCTCCATGAGAGAGTGTTCCAAGTGAGGAAGGAACCACTCTTATTTATACTAATATTTCCACTGAATTTTCTGGTAGGGGCGACTTGACTTTCTGGAAAATATATTTTATGTTTATCTTTTTCTTCTGGAGATAACTTTACTTCTGGAGCATGATAATTCTTATTTATTATTTTTTGAAGTTGAATTCTCTTCTGGGATCTTCTTTGACTTCCAACGGTTTTCCTTTGAATTCTTGGCAGCTTCATCTATAATAAAGGTTATCTCAAAGGTGAATATATCCTGCAACTACCAGAAACATCAACACTCTCTCTTAGCTAGGGAGGTATTCTCCATGATGTTTTTCCTTTGGTCCTCATAGCCTCACAAGATATTCCATGGTCCTACGACCATGCCATGGTCATGCAGACCATGCTACTGGTAACATCATCATGTCTCACATGGTTACACCTAATGCGTACCTTTTCTAGGGCCTCGTCACCACTAGAACACAATAGGACCTAATCTCTCGTAGTGTGGCACTAGGACCTACTCACCCATACTGCATCGTCAAGGACCTACTCGCCCATGAAATGTCCACTTGGTATACTCTCAAGGATGTTGGGAAATAACCCAGTACAACCTATCAGTCCATCAATAAGTGTCATACTTAACTCATTCCATCGAGGAGTATCGTCACAGAAGAATGTCTCACAAGTTTGCAACCATCAATACTCCCTCTCAACGAGGAAGGCATTCTCCAAGCATATCTTGTATTGTTCTTGGTATTCTTCTATTATATAAAATTTTATCCATGATCCTCATTAGATATCTTTATGATCCATATCCACAACCACGTGTCTAACACCTCAGGTCATTCTCCTCCCATGACAAGAATTATTACCACATCGGATCCACATTTATCTCATAGTCATTCCTACGATGTCCACATTCCCACATGATCATGAGAATATTTAGAATGATCAAGATCAGTCCTAGAATGTACATATTCCCATAGAATCACTCTTTGAATGCATTTATCTCGATGTTATCAGAAACGTGGAATTGCACCTCAAGCACCTCAAGTCTTACATCCATTCAATACTACATCGGGGAACATCTACTCCAGATGTAAATTTTCTCTATCTCCCCTAGTATGTAGCCCAGTACTGGGAGAAGGGTCAGCCCAACGCTTATTGGGGCCACTCACCTCACCATGAGTGTTATTCCTGATGTAATTCACACACATTGGAGGATTCTCCATTCGATCGAGAATTATGTAGCTTCATTCCATCGAAGACTACGTTGGTATTTGAGTCTTCATTCCATAAAATACTATACCGGAGTCCCAAGTGTTAGGTGGCTAGAGAGGTAGTGGGGGGGACCAGTGGGCCCATAGTGATAATAGTGGAGTCCATTAAAAGTAAGGTGGAATAGGTCCACTATAGTATTAAATAAATCCCACTATCGTATTTATATATAATAAATGTAAGAGGACTTCTTAGAAGGTTCCACTTCTAGAATGTTCATAGGTGGTTGGTAGCACTATATAAATGGGTTCAAGAAATGTAATGAGACAAGCTGATAAGTATTGTATTTGGAGTGGTATCTCAATAGGAGGATGCCCCCTCGAAGAGGAAAGTGAATAGGAGATGATACCTTACATAATAGGATCCATTGTATGGTGTTTCCCTACCTCAAGGGTTTTCTTATAATAAAAGTGTGGTTATTCTATATTACTCTATGAATATTTGTGGTGTTTTCGTATGTAAGTATTTGGTACTTAACATATATAAAGTCCTCTTACATTTATTATATCTAACTACCAGAGTGGGCCTTATTTAATACTTTAGTGGACCTATTCCACCTTACATTGAATGGCCTCAACTATTATCACTATGGGTCGTCTAGCCCCCCCCATTAGCTCTCTATCTACCTAACACTAAGCCTTCATTTCATTGAAGAATACCCTAGGATCATTCCCACATGGTAAAGTCTGTCTGACCAATATTGGAATGTCTACCCAATATCCTCTGGGAGATATAGAAACAACTCGAATCTTCAGCCCGTCGGAGATTACATATAGGCCTATTCCCACATTATAAATACTATCTGATCAATCTTGGAATATTTGAAGGATTCCACAATCATCAACATTCCTATAGGGAAACATTTGAATTCCTTCCAATATTGTCCCTAACATAGGATTGGTGAAAATGTCATCTTTCTTCTCATATGTGGATATGTGTTGGAGACACATTTCTCCCTCTTACACCATGTCTCTAATGAAGTCCTGCAAGATCCTTCGAAAGCCACCTTACTTCATGATGTTTGTTACTAGTTGTGATATATGAGTGCTACAAATATCTACTTCATGTCTCAAACTAGAGACAAAATAATATGTTTCCTTATGCAATTGTCATGATAAATCCCTCTTAGAGATATCACTAGTGATAGGCCTTCGAGGTAACCTACCTACAAAAAGAAAACAAGAACAACAACATTTCCATGGAAACCTCCATGGAATTGAACAAGATAACCTACCAATAACATACAACAAAATAAGAATATTTTCTCAAGGGGAGGTCAACAAGTGCATCTCTAGTATTTAAGTGGTTAGTATAATGATCATAACTTCAATAGATCAAGATGCAACATATAATCACAATAATTCCATAAAATATAGAGAAATATCAAAAAAGAAAAACATGGAGGGTGTGTTGTTCCTCTGGATGTGTTGGATCTGAGATCCCTCTAGATCTATGATTTCTAATTGGAAAAAAAAGATCCCTTCTCCTGAAAACACCCTCAAGATATTGATACAATTTAAACATATATAAGTACATACCTCATAAATTGTATCACCATCTAGAAGCAGTGGTAAGCAATGGAAAAATCTAAAACTTCAAGGTGCTCCAACTATCTTGACAAAATAAAATTTTGCAGCGGCAAGGTACTGCAAAAAAATACTGTGGTGAACTGCAATGACAAGGTAAATCTCACGATCTTCCTTCCAGTGATTAGACTGTTATGAAGGAAACCAAGCTTTGAAAACATGTTAAATTTTTTGTTAATTACGGTAACATTAGATTTACCATAGAAATTTAAACTTCTTTTGCATGCTCATTTCTCCATAGTTGATGTTGCACCATCTCCACCCAACCATAAGAACCTATGCGTTCCACCCTTAAGAATAACATATACATCCTGGGAAACCCTTCTACATATGGGGAGAAAACCCAACAATCTTCTTATAGAGAATATCATTTCCAAGAAAAAATAACCAAGAACAAGATCTATCCACTAGAGAAAATCACAAATAACATAACCCAACAACATGGATGCAAGTTACCCTATCCAGAGCATTAGGGAGTATAGCCTCCACCAAGAGATAACCAACAATGCAGTTGTAGCTCAATCTAGCTAGAGCACTAGAGTGGCTGACCTTCACCATGCACATCAGAAAAGACAAACCATAGCAAGAGGTGTGAGGAAACCCTAACTAAGATGTGCCCTACTTCATTCCTTCTACAGTTGTAGTTGCATCTCTCCACCAAACTTGTGCTATATCTCAATTATAAAGTGTTCCAAATGAGGAAGGTGTCACTCTTTTTTATACTAATCTATCCAATTACTTTTCTAGCAGGGTCGACCTGAATTTCTGGAAAATCTATTTTTATTTTTATTTTTTTCTTCCAGATCTGAATTTACTTATCGATTATTATATTTCTTCTTTATTATTTTCTATGAGTCTGACTTATCTTCTGGGATCTTATTTGAGTTCCAATGGTTTTCCTTTGACGTCTTGGAAAATTCATCTATAAGAAAGGTTATCACAGTGGTGAATAGCTCCCCCGGATACGAGAAACATAAATAATTCATCTAATAGCTGAAGGCTGGGATAAATATGAATGTGATGATGATTTACTCATAAATTTTATCAAAAAGAAGAAAAAAAAAGTGACTATACATATTTTCATGACAAATTTTATTATTATAAATTATTGACTGTACAGTGTTTTGATTTGTTAATTGTGTGTGATCCTTATATGTTGTGTATCTATGTACCTTATTTATTTCATTTACCTTTAATTCTTGTTTTATTACTTTTTATACATGTTTGGATATGAGGACTTGAGAGTGATGCGAAGGGCGGGAGGGGGGGGGACTATCTTCCACCTTTACGTGATTGGACATGTTTAGTAGAGAGCAAATTATTCATGAAACCAAGAGGAGCTCATTCATGAGGTATTCCCCTTTAGTATTTATAGAGCATTGTACATGTTTAATTATTATTCATTCATGATGATGAGAACCTCTCTCTTATCAATCAAGAAAGGAAGGGAAAGTTCAAGAAGATTTCTAGTGGATATTCTACCTCTCAAATCGACAAGAAGAAGGGCATGAGCAAAGTCAAGTTCATTGCATGTCATAAATTTGGACATTATGCAGGTGAATGTCTGCATAGGAAGAAGGGTGGGAACAAAATGCCACTAGAGGTAGATGCACCAACAAAGAATCAATTGGATGAGTTTTGCAAGAAGTTTGAACATATGAAGTTCTTACTTGTTTCCCAAGATTCCTTGGGAACCATATCAATTGGTGCATGGTTGATATATAGTGGAGCCACGTGTCGCATGATAGGAGCACAATAGGTGTTTAAGAGCTTCACATAGTTTGACTTAGATATGCATGTGGAACTTGGTATGGGGACCAAGCATGTTGTAAAGGGATCTATAATAGTGTGATTCTGGGTGGAGTCAAGAGGCACATTGAGAGTGGCAGATGTGTTGTTGGTGCCAAAACTCAAGGGGAGTGTACTCTTAGTCTCAATGATTGAGAAGAAGGGATTTGACATAGCGTTCGAAGATGGAAAGGTGTTGATCAATCCTAGAGGATCTAGTTCATAAAAAGCATCCATCTTTGGAGTTAGAGAGAGTAACTTGTATAGGTTAAAGGGTCATCCTATGTGAGAAGTGCAAAGTAAAATAGTGATAGAGAAAAAGGAGTAGGTAGCTCTGAAGGTTGAGTAGCTCATAGGGAGTTAGCCTTCGGTTTCAGGTGGGAAGGAGAAGCCTTCCAAGTTTATCGGTAAGGAGTCATGGTATGTGATAACCATGCAGAATGTTGAGGAGAAGTCGACTTCTAGTGTCATGATCAGTGGCAATGAATCTTCAGAGACAGGTCAACGCATGATTGCAGGGATAGTTTCTGTGTCAAAGGGAGTAACTAATCAAGTGGATTGAAGAGCAGGCATGGTAGAAGATATGGAATTTAAGATAGATCCAACACCATGTGTTAAAAGTACCTTCCTTTCTAAGACAGAGTGTTGATGTTAGAGGTTAGCATCAGAGATGTACTTCCACATTGGCATGTGTCTAGCATGTGGAATTCGTCAAAATCCTTCTATCCTTGAGTTTACTCTAGTTAAAAGGAATCAATTAAAGTAAAAGTTTTTTTATTAGTTAATTGAGTTATTTAAGGAAGTGCTAGAAGTAATTAAAATGTAATCTTAGCAGTAAATCTTAAGTGAGTGTGAGAAGTAATCTCAACCATAAATAACTTTGGATATTAGAAATAGACTATAACTCATGGCTATAAAAGTAAGGCTAGGGTGAAGTTGGAAGACACTTGTGTGAGATACACTTGTGGGAGACTTTGGTGAGAGATAAAGTTCGAGACATTTGGTGAGAGACCAATGTCGAAGATATAAAGAAGGATTTTTTTATAGTGTTAGGAGTGTAGAATAAAAGAAGGATTTTTTCTTACACGAAAGTGAGGAGATCTCACTGGTTGGGTGAAGATATTTCATACAAGTGTTGATGCAGAGAGGGTTGAATCATGATGGAGAATGATTCAATATATTGGATAKTTGGAGAAGGATGTCCATATAGAGGTCATACAAGTCAAGGAGAAGAGAGAGTAGAGGCAACCACAAGTGGGTTTCAACTGATAGAATCTAGAGGAAAGCAAAACACCATACGAAAKTTTCCATACATGTATGCGAGTCTCATTGGAGAAATTCACGTATGTATATGGGTTGAAAAAGTACACTCATATACACCTTAGGAAACATGTTGGTATAGGGTCATACAATAGCACATACATTACCATGTTTGTCTGCAATGTATATTCTCTCAATGGGTCATTTTCCTTATCAATACTGCCCTAATTTGACCTTAATAAAAGAATCTTAGGAATTTTTTTCCCTCCATGGTTTTTTTTCATACATTTATACCTAAAAATATTGGTGTCTTGTGTGTGACATTTTTGTTTTCCAAGTTTATGCTTTCGTATAATGTTTAGTTGATTACTCAACTATGATTTTAGTAGATAAAGTGATCTGTTTTTTAGATAATTGTCGAGTGTTGGGTTGAGGTGCTAAAACCAATAGGGTGGAAATCCTTGAGGCTCTTGAAATAATTCCTTACAATATTTTATCAATTGTTGTAGCTTTTGGTGTTTCTTTCCACTACATCCTTCCAAGGATTCCTTCATCTCCAACTAGATACCTTCTCCTTGTTGTTTTCCTTCCCTTAAAAACAACAAAACAAATTTCTTCATATTGCTCATGATTCTTCTAGCCCGATGAGCACTGATTAGAGAGTTTGTATTTTTCCTTATGTGCATTTATCGTGCATGTTATTACCTCTTTAACCAGTCTATATTGGTAATATATTATCCTAAAGATATCATCCATTATGTACAAATATGGGCTTCCAAAGATGACTCTGTATAAATCCAAAGGAACCACATATGCAACCACTTTGTCAACATAGTTATGGTTGATGATGAATTTGTATTTGTATTTCTTTCTTACCTTCAATTCCATATCCCGCCTTACCCATCCCAAAGGGTGCGTCTATAGATGGTCATGAGTCTCTATCCAAATCTTCTCAAGCAATTGTGTAGAGATTAAGTTATACTATGAACCGGGATCAAACAAACAATCCACAATGTTCTGTTTCATGTGGATTTTCATGAAGAAAAATGCGGTCATCACCTTATCCTCCCTCTGGCTGCAATGGACTAACACTACCTCCTTTTGTAGGTTGACGCAATCGATCTTCCCTTCTAGGTCTGAGGTTTTTTCTACTCTCTCCTCAACATCCACAATTAGCATTTTTTTCTTCTTCTTATGAAAATGCTTGGGGTGCTTCTCAAGGTGTAATTTCCAAGAATCCTCCTTATTATGACTCTTTCAACTGCATCCTTT
Organism: Picea engelmannii; assembly: GCA_009831015.1. Lineage (NCBI taxonomy): Eukaryota > Viridiplantae > Streptophyta > Pinopsida > Pinales > Pinaceae > Picea > Picea engelmannii. Next base: position 83,937 of record ML786604.1, on the reverse strand, counting down.
TCGTTTCTTAGTAGAATGGGTTTCTTATTATTTTTCTACCAAAATATTCTTCTCATTCCACTCATTTTTTTTCTTTCCCTTCTTTTTCTTCTCTTGCAGTTATGTTTTCTCGAGTGTTCTTGGATGATGATTTTGCTTCTCTCGTTTGAGGCACTGTGATTGAACACTAGCCTCATCAATTTTATTTGGTATAAACAACATCAAATGACATAGAATATGTAGTAGCAATTCCCCCACATACTTGATCAACATTTCAATAATTTTGAGTGAGACATCCATTTGGATTGCTCTCTTCCTAAACTCAGTGGTGAATTATTGCACTGAATTTCCTTCCCTCTATTTGAATTAATGCAAAAATATTTTTTGGTGATCCTCATATCCAATTGGGTAGAATTGTGCTTTGATAATTTCCTTGAACACCTCCCATTCCTTGATTGGTGGTTCATTTTCCAGTTCTCTAGCTACTGTATCACTCTCCCACCATGCCAAATTATGGCCTTAGAGATTCAATTGAGAGAATGTAATCTTCTTCTTTCATGTTACCTCATGCACTCTAAAGTATACATCCATATGCTATAGCCATTGGTTTAATTTGTTGACATCAAATTCTCCAAAATATGGTTTGATGTCCACCTTGTCCTCCACACAAAAAGGTATATGTGTCTTATCATAGATGCATTCTCCCATATCTAACTCAACCTTACATTTTTCATCTATTTTATTTTCTTCTCTCTTGGTTTCATTTTCCCTACATTGTGTTTCCAACAATCATGAAACCATTTATGTTAGTGTGTCCATTCTCTTCTCAAGTCGATCCAATATGACTCTAGTATCTTCGTCCTCACTTCCAACTTGATATTCCCCAGCCATTTGTGTTGCTACACTACACTCTAATCCCGACAACAAATCTTGTCTACTTCTCTTGTAGTCTCTGCGGGTACTTCCCATACATGTCACACTAGGTATTCAAATTTAGTGCTCTAATACCATCTGATCCATAAATGGAAGGATTATTTCCAAACCACCTCCTCAACACAAATCCCAATCTAATTATTCTTATTATATGTATCTTTTCTATCTAGTACCTACCTTACTCATGATAAACCATTCATGAAATATATGGGCATTAAATAATAAATTCCCAACATTCTTTTAGGATTTATAGGGCTAGTGTATACTTTTACAAGTGAATAATGGAGAAAAAGAAACATATCGTTAGCAAAGGATTTTTCTGTAGTGCCAAGGTAATAGGTTAATATCATGTGAATGTTCAATTTGCTACACATGGCATGAGGTATACACAAAGAATATCATTAGTATGAAGAGAATCTTGAATATTTCATTCATGCTAAAAAAAAGTGGTTAAACAAGAAGAACAAAACAATGTTGGTCTCCCCTTGACTAGGGTTCACAATGAGCATTAAAACAACAATGGAATCACATGGGTCTCTCCTTAGAAGGGATTTGCATGCAAGGCGTGGGGAAATAAATGAAAACAATTGTGTGGGAGCTCTATCTCAAGATAAAGTTCACACATTAAACATGGAAAACAAAAATAATGCATGGTTCACTTCTCATTAGTTAGGTTTCATGATGAAAGTAAAGATAAACATTGGAAACGGGAGACAAAACTAGGGTTCATGTTTCCAAAGAGAATGTCACACTAGGTATTCAACGACAAGACCACTGGAAAATGTGCATATTGATCTAGTGGGAACAACTAGAACAAAGGGTTTAAAAGGTGAGAAATAATTTATGTTATTAGTGGATGATTATACAATAATGACTACAATTTTATTTCTCAGGTAGCGAATTAGTTTGTGTTCTGATGTCAACACTTGAAGAAATTTTGGTAGTGAATTCTGGTATCCCAAAGGTTTGGGTAACAGAACCAAGTTACTTTGATGGATAATGGTATGATTTTTGATATATTTGTAGGTAAAACTATTCTATATGGATAGTACATATCATTCCATTTTTGGTGGTATGTGGAACATCACATAACTCCTCACGGTTATAGAGTTATGGCCATGTCAAGTTGAAGAACCCTCATGAGTCATCTAGAAGCCCCAAAAGGTCAAAGTAGTAAAAGTGGTTGCAAAGAAGAAATTACTTAAATAATAAAGTGAAGTGGTCAGTGTACTATAAGTCAAAGTAGATGCAAAATAAATTATTTAAATAATAAATTTAATGGAGAACTTACTAATTGTGGAAAGTGGACAAGTGGTTAGAAGTGGGTTAGCCCTAAAATAAGGAAAGCGGGTTAAGATGGTTAGAAGATAACCCCTTGAGGAAGCTACATGAAAGTATAAATAAGAGGCAAATGTATCTCATTTAATTACCCATTGAATATCATTGAATATCTATTTTGTGAAAGGTTATTTGGGCAGGTATTATTGATAAAGAAAAGTGTGGAAGAAAACGTGCAGCAAGAAAAGTGTTGCAGAAAAAGTGTGGAAGAAAATGTGTGGCATAAAAGGTGCGGAAGAAAAATCATGGAAAGAAAAGTGCAACAGTAAAATCGTGGAAGGAAAAGTGCGGCAAAAGAACCGCGGCAAGAAAATCACGACAGGAAAAGTGTGGTAGAAAAACCGCAGTAGAAAATGTGTGGTAGAAACATCGGGGCAACAGAATGCTACAAGAAGAAAAAGGTATGGCTTTCATATGTGTAGTGTTGAACTTATGAATATAGTTGATGGTTTTCCTTGTAAATCTGTTGGATGCCCTCTTGAAAGTTTAGGGCTTGTTGTAGAATGGTTTTGAGGCAAATCTATTGAAGTATATTGTCAGTGCACTTTGTTTGATTTATTGGCATATATTGTGGTGCATTTTAAGAGACACTTGTTAGTGCTATTGGTATATGATTGTCTTATGAATGATACATCATTGAGGCTAGATAAAAGTGAGGTTATGTCACATGGTTTGATGTAAGGGTTTATGGTATTTGGTTATGGATAGCGTGATGTATTTCTAGAGAACTTTTGATGGTTATATTAGTATATGTATTAGGTATATGGTTGAGGTACATGTTGGGTACATGGTTGAGACAAGTAGGTGATGAGTTGGCACATACATGAGGTGTATAGTTGATGATGTTGGTACATCTTGATGATTCATAGTTGATGTGTAGTTGATGCATGATTGGTAGATATTTGGTGCATGGTTGATGCACTGTTTGATGGTACAGGTTGGTGCATGGTGTATGAAGTTGTTTATGGTATAGGTTGATTCCAAGTTATTGGTACAGGTTGTTACAGGTTGATTGGTACATGTTTAAAAAAGTATATCTCACAATGATAGTGTGACAATGGTTCAATCATTCTACTTCTACGTCAGGGCGGTTGGACGAGGCAAGGACATTTGGTTGTATCCAGAGAACATAGGGGATTGTAGCCTCCTCCTGGATGTATCCAGAGAACTGGGGAGTTGGAGATTCCCTTAGGTTGTAGCCTGAGAAACTAGGGGGTTAGAGCCTCCTTCCAGTTGCAGCTGGAAAACAAAGGAAGTTGGTGCTTCCAATGAATGTAATTCTTAAAGACATATAAGAAAAATCATTTTGTGGGTTTCTCCCACTTTGGGTTTCGACGTAAAAACATTGGTGTATTGTGTATGTGTATGATTGCTCATTTTTTCATTGTTGATTTATTCTGCAACTATTGTATGATAATGCTACATTGATATAACCCTTGCACTTTGTGGTTAGAAAAGGATTCAATTGCTCTATTACCGATTCACCCCCCCTCTCAGTAATCCAACACCAACTTTATCTCTATATTAATAAGTCCTCCATTTGTGTAGAAATTGACTTATTTAGAAATATTTGTTGTTTCTTTCCCCAAACCATGAGAATAATATCAAGTTCTCAATCAATTATTCAAGAGTTGTGGCTATTGACTCTACACCAGTTGAAATCGACTCTTCCCAAGGATTGCAAACCAAACTATGTTTTGGTATATATATCCTTTAATATATTTATTCATTTATTATCACAAAGTTTTCCCATGATTCCAAACAATATTCCTTCCAATTTAATGCCTCAATAAGACTTTCTTAATAGTCCCACTTTCCACATGAAATTCAACCCTAAGTTCTTTTCTTGTTCCCAAATGAAGGATAATTCAACTATCCTCCATAGTGTTCTTTGTCCTCCTACACACCTCTTTAAAGATGCCATTTTTGCATTCCTCTTCCCTCATATCTATAACAAGGAATTCTCCTTGGATTAAATCCATTTTCCATCTTAGCTTTCAATTACTACCTCATTTTCGTTGTTATATTCTCCAACACATAGAAGGATGCATGCACCAATTAGGCATATACAATCAACAACAAAATATCATTGATAGTTGTAGAGTATTTAGAGACCCGTGCATGCCAATATTATCTACCAATATTTAGGAGTATCCTAAGAATTTTCTCCTAGCAACTAGAGGCTTTCAAATTTTTTTGTGGCTATATTATAGAAATGATTCTCCCTTCCAACCTTTGCTTTGGTGTCATTGTCATTGTTGACTACTTCCTCAAGTTGTTTCTCCTTTTCCTCTTTTTCTTCCATGTTCCTCCTTGTATTTCTCTTGCAAAAATACCTTTGTGTACTTTAACATTGGCTCTCCATCTCCTATTTGGACTCATTTTCCAGTTCTTGGGATGAAGCTCAAGATATAACCTCCAATATTTTGCATCTCAAAATCTAGTGAACTTGCAATGGATATAATAGTTCTTTCTACTATTGTTTCATATAGGGACTCTCTTCGTGTTTTTTACCTGAATGAATTTCTATTTATTTTAGGAAGCCTTCATGGGACCCTCCTTCTTTTTTAAACATTTTTGGATTTTTTATAAGGTTTGTCTCTTCCATCATCCAACCACATATTGACTTGTCCATCCAAAAAATGAGCATTCATCATACCAATAATCCATAGACTTATGGCCTCTATTCTTACATTAAAACGAAACAACATATGTTTTGCCTTGTACATACCCCTTGGGTTTTCTCCTATGCTTGTAGGATTACTTACTTGGTATCCCAAGTTGTAGTGTAGTCTTATAGGCCATTTTTATCTTCTTTATACCCTTCTTTAGGCTTGAACAATTTTGTTGGAGTAATGGATCATTGCCTAATCCATTCACAATTATCTTTTCTTCACTTGAAGTGGCCATTTCTTTAGTGTCATTTTCCTTGACATAGGTGTTCTTGGTGGTCTTATATTCTCTTAGAGATAATGTTTTTAGAAATGGGTTTCATTATTTTTCCACAACATACTATTTATCTTTCACAACATTGGGAAATTCACCCACTTCCTCCATACCACCAAATCCTTCATATGTCATCCTAGGTTCCCCTACAATGGCTATTTAATACCTTGTACTTTCTTTCCAATTCCTTGTCAATTGTGGCCTATATGTTTCATTAAACAGAGCCTATGCCTATAGTATGCAACTAAAATCTACCAAAGGAATATTTTTTGAAATAGAATGAGAAAAATCTTTTGATGATGATCATCCAAATTTTTTCTCAGTCATGTTTCCAATGTCAGCTATAGAAGTGAGAGGTATTACTCCTCTTCTCATCATATGAATGTCTACTTACAACTCTGCCAAAACTTCCTCGATTGTAAATTCCTCTTGTATATTAGCCTATAACTAAAGGAATTTAACCTCTTTCTTATCATCCAATCGAATCAACTTTTCTACCAAATACATGAGTTGATATATGAACTTTTCCCAACTTGCCATTACATCGAAAATTATGCCTTGGTTTTTTTCTAGTTCTTCCCTCACAAAAGAAATTAAATATTCAAAGGTCTAGAGTTCATAATTCAACTCTTCAATCTTCTTATCTAGCTATTGTAGCTTCTACCTCAATTGTTGGTTTTCTTCTCAAATTTTCTCATTGATGGCCTTAAATTATTCCAAACTTACCCATGATTTCTTTGCTTCAACATGATCTTGCCAAGGACACACCTCTCTGACACCAATGTGATCCATTAATGGTCAACATATGGCCGAGTCAATTACCAACATGGATTTCATTAAATTTTTAAATGCATAAATTATTGTTCTTATCTATGTTAGTTTATTCATTCTTACTATGTCATGTTTTTGTCAATTGTTGTTGTGTAATTTCTTAAGAGTACAATATTTATATTTGGATTATATTATGTATTTAAATAAAAAAATGCACTTAAGAAACCTATGCATGCACAAGTCATAGAACATAGAGGATTCACCCTTGAAACCCGAATAGAAAACCAACATCAAACAAGGGGCTTGATCAACTACAAGTAACATCATGAACATTAGATATTAAATTGAGATCAACTAGAGATTTTTTATTTTTATGCCAATGGGAAAGGGAAACACTCTTAATCTACACTTGATACACTAAGCTAGGGAAACCCTGGTGTACAACATAGATTCTTATTCTCTTTAAATTATGACCAAGTAATATCATCAATGCCCTCCTCTTAGTTGGAATAAATACTCACCATATAAAATAAAGGTGATCTCTTGATGTAGAAATAATAGTAAGTTAGTACTTCTTTAACTCTAGAATTTTGGGTTTGGAAATGGCTTCAGATCTAGTAGGCATTCTCCTCATCCAATGCCTATGGGTGGATTTTCTTTGTTTCAAGAAGGTTGTATTGTCAACTCTTAATGCAATGGTGGACAACTTACATATAAGCTCCATGCTCTCTTCATTGCAATAAAAAATTCTAGCAAGCCAATTCTATAATAATTTGACTTTAGCTCTCTATTAATGAGTCCTAAATATTCGTATGTGTAGAACTTCACCTCTTTAGAAATATATATGGTATATTTCCTCAAAAAATAAGAAAAATAACAAATTCCCAATCAATTCTTCAAGGGTTGTGGCTATTGACTATCCACTTTCCCAGATCGACTCTTCCTATGGATTACGAACCAAAATGTGTTTAGTAGATCCCTCCTTTAAGATATAAATCAATTTATTCTTACAAAGGTCATTCATAATGCCAATCAATTCTTCTAACCATATTGATTCCTTAATGAAATGAATTCCCAAAATTTTCCCAAAGGAAGCCTTTGGTTCTCCATAGATGATGCTCATTGGTTCTTAATAGTAAGTTTCCTTCTTTTCTTGTGGCCCTCTACTTCTACACATGCCCTCCTTTTTATGATTGTTTCTCAAGGGTATATGAAAGGACAAAAACCAATCATTTTCCCAAGAATGAATTACAAGAACCACAAGAGATAGTTATCATCTCATGCCCTTGTCTCTTTTCTTTTCAAATGCCATAGAATCTGAGCATTCTTGGCCTTTTCTAATTGTGACATGGCACTCTATGATTGGTTAAGAGGGTTGTAAAGAGATAACATAGATGGATTGGTAAGTGGTATTGCATAATATTAACTTTGTTTTATAAAACTAGATTTTCATTTGTGGGTGAATAAGGGAAGAACATGTGTAACTTGGGTTGATGTTTCAGCCCTCTGGTCTAGTTCTCGTTAAACATACACTACTTCAAGTTGTGCAATAGATCCTGACCATATATTTATACTAGGCTCAGATATTGGGTGTAAATAGGGTCCACGCATCTCCTTTCCACCACATGACTTTTCCATCACTTACCCTTTTACTTTGTGTCTTGGTGACTATGTGATGGGTGGTATGTAGAGGTAGCACTTCATCTTTCATAGCCACACCACATGGTTTTAACTTAGTCATTTGAGACTTCTGATAGAATTTTCCAAGGTAGAGTAACAACCTTTCCACAAGAAATCCATTCATCTATTTAATACCTTTGTCTTGTCTTCATGGATCCATTTCAGACCAACAATAGTGGAGCTTTTTTAGGAAGAAATTTTGAAAATTTCAACCAATCTTGTAACACTAAAAATATCCATTAAACCTTGTTTTCCTTATAGTGGTAAATGTTGTTCCTTCATATATTTGGAATGGAAAGGACAATTTCACAAAAAAAAATTAGAAAGATGATGAGTTTGAGGTCTAGCTATCGAAAGAGAAAAACATATAAAATAACCACACAAATTTAGTTGTGGTTTGAATGGAGAAATATGATAAACAAAATATGTGTGCACAAAAATACTCTCTCTCTCTCTGACACACACACACACACATTTATGGAAGACCTTTGTCTTAGCTACATGGATCCATTTTAGATCACCATTAATGAAGATTTTTAAGGAATTTTTTTTTAGAATTTCAATCAATCTCATAACACTAAAAATATCCATTAAACCTTACTTTCCTTATAGTGGAAAATTTTGTTCCTTCAACTATTTTAAATGGAAAAAACAAGTTCACAAAAAAATCTTAAAAAGATGGTGAGTTTGAAGTTTATCTATTAAAAAAAAAAAAACACCACAAAAATTGGTTTGAATGGAAAAACATGATAAACAAAAACAAATTGCAACAAAAAATTTATTTCTCTAACTTCCTGCACATCAACCATACCCAAGATAAAAAAAAAAACACAAAATATTTCCACAACTATGGATATAAGTGCCATTATTGCACCACACATAGAGCCACACTTTTTCTTACATGCATAATGCTCACAATCTTCGTGCATACATCATGAAGTCACAAGGTAATATTTATTGCTATG
>ML786604.1:38787-53047 GCA_009831015.1 Picea engelmannii | reverse complement strand
TCTCTCCCTCATTCAAATTTGATCAAATGTGAACAAATGTCATAGAAAAAAAGTGTTATAATAAAAACTCCCAAATTATTAAGCTCCTCCATCAATATCAAAACTCTGTAGAAAGAAAAATGAAATGACATTTAAATTTCATGAAATTCAAACCAAACAAAAGAAAAGAATATAAACTCAAACCAACCTCAAAACAAAGCAAACTAATACCAATCCAATCAAGTCAAAGGGAAACAAACGAAGAATCCAAGTAAAATTTCGAGGGACCCTAGATTTTGATTAAAAAAAAGGGGGGGGTTGTTGGGGCCCAACAGTGTCTTTTAAAACCGTAAAATTTGCAAAGGTATGACAATACATGCCAGAGTACCTCATATAGAAATTTCATAATCATAAACAGAAAATTGAGCTCGTGGTGAATCTTACAAGTTGAGGTAACTTGTTGATTGCATGGAATTGTGAATGAAGGGAGGTTGATGAAGTGTTTGGTTGATTGTATGAGCAGATTCTTGTGATGAGAATTTGTTGTAGATATATGATTGTGAGCTTGATCAGATTATATAACTGGTTGACTTGTATTTTTGTTGGTTTTAGTACTAGGTCAATTCTAGTTGGATAGATTGCATTCTATTGGCAAGTTGAGTCTTGTGGAAATCTGAGTCTTGCTTGAGAGTTGGCGCTCTCCATGGAGTTGGTGCTCCTTACTTCAATAGGTGTTAATAAAATCCCCTTTATTGTAGTCACATGTAAAACATAATACAAAATCTTACACATACATATGGTGTCTTGTGTGTTCATTGTGCTTATGGATTGATTTATATTTATTATTGATGGATGTCATTGATGAATGGTTACTTGCAATCTTACAATGATGATGTGTAATATTATTTTTTGAAATGGTTGCTAACTTGAAGTGAGAAAAAGTTGTAAAATCCCACACACTAATTCACCCCCCCCCCTCTAAGTGTGGCTGGTGTGTCCAACAATTGGTATTAGAGCGGGCCTTCTCTATAATCCTAGCAAGCTTGAAGGAGATCCATGGACACACATATGGATGGTCAAGTAGAGCTCTCTATAGATGAGGTTCCATTATTTGATGAGACAGATTATTCGAGATGGAGAGTAAAGATAAAAGAGTATTTGAAATCAAAAGGAGCAGGTATTTTTTGACCCGTTGCCTCAAAGAGTCTATCCAAGTTTGAAACCCAAAGAAGAGTAAGGAAGAAACATGAAGTGGCATTGAATATTCATTTCAATGGACTATTAGATACTGTCAAAGAAAGCATGGGACTATGCACATCCTCCAAGGACTTATGGATGAAGTTAGAGAAGGTGTATCAAATCAAAATACAAGACAAAGAAGACATTCCTATCAAGGATGAGAATGAAGACTGGGCCATCAATGAAGGTAAAGACTCTCCACAATCTTCCAATTGCAATAATGTTGATGTTGAATGTTCCCCTGCAAGTAAAGAAGAAGATTCATATACAATAGAAGAAATTTTTGTTAGCATTTGTCCCATGGAAGAAGTAGAATAAGAATTGTCAAAGATTTAAAAGAAAGTTGATTGGGGTTTTTCTCATTACCACTATGACCATAGTTATTTAGACTATAGTTATCTTCATGAGTACACTAAAGAATTTCTTGAAAATAATCAAAAGCATATCTTGGAACTAAAGGAAATGCTCAAAGTCAATGAAAAGGTCATATATGAGAAAGATATTTAGTTACAAGAAAATGAAGAAGAGATAGAGAGATTGAAGAATGAAATCAGTCAAGCAAAAGAAAGGAAGAAGGATGATGATGACCTTAGTAGAAGCCTGGAAAATCTAGAAGAAATAAGAGAAAGAAATGTCAATATGAAGACCCAACTTGAAGAAGCCAAAAGAAGAGAGGAGGTAGTGAAGAACAAGTTGAATGAAAGGGAAGAGTCATGTCATAAGCTGGAAGCAAAAGTTGTGGATCTTAGAAAGAAATTTGATAAGTCAAACACCCATGTCAAGTTCATGAACAACTCTACAATCTTGGGTGATATCTTGGATAGTCAAAGATCACAAAATGATAAATCTGGTATTGGCTACAACAAGGAAGAAGTTGGTACTCCTATGAATCTTGATGCAGGTCCTTCATTTGTAAAGGGTGAAAGAAGGTATGATGTAGGCCCGCCATGTTCAAAGAGTGAAAGCAACACTACAATCTTAAAAAGATTAGATCAAGGAAGACATCAAGAAGCTACTCCTACACCTCAAAAAAAATTTAGAAGAGAGACACCTTCAAGGATGAGTCAAAGAGGAAGGTATGGAAGTGTTTTTAATGGTCATTGAGTTTATTGTAATGAATATGGTCATAGAGCCTTGTATTGTAGGAATCATGGAAGAAAATATGTTGGTATATTCAACAACAATGTAAGATGTTGGAAATTAAATCTTGTTGGACATATTGTTGCACATTGTCACACTATGAGATGCTACAGTTGTGGTGGATTTTTCCACAAAGCCCAGGACTATTGGAACTCAAGGAGATAGTCAATGAGAAATGATTCATACAATAAGGAAAGAAGAGTAAATGAAACATGGAAGAAAGATGAAGTTTCAAGAATAGAAGATAATAGAAAAAAGGTCGAGAGACCAAGACACTCCCAGATGTGGATAGCAAAAATTGAATAGGTGAACATGAGTGGAGTTAATTTTTTCACAAAGAGTTTTTGTCATGTGTAAAGCAGAGTATAAAGTCTCTCAGATGATTTTATATCATTGTACAATACATAAGTATCATGGATATAGATGGATACATCTGGTCAGAGATCGATGAGAAGTAATGGATAAGTTAAAGGATCATTTTTGCAGTGTTCCATTAGAGGAGCAGTATCTGCAGTGGCAACAATATGTTGTATACAGTGGTTTACATGGAATATTGTAGAGATGACACGGGGAGAGAACTCGTCAAGAAGAGATACCCCTTAGAAACAAAGGGGGAGAGTATTCAAATGCAGAGAGAGAAAATTGACAGGGGGAGAGTATTCAAAGGTAGAGAGAGCAAATTAACAGGGGGATTCATCCAGTACAGGAAGAGGATGATTGCAGGGGGACTTACCTGAGGTTCAACAGATTGGTCAGCAACATGAAGACATACATAGGTTGATCATAGGGGGAGAAACCCTTTCCCATTGATTTCAAAGGGGGATAGTAACTTCATAGGAGAGAATCATCATCACAAGGGGATTTTCTGTATGAATTTGGTGTGTTTCCATCAATGACAAAGGGGGAGATTATTCGACATATAGTCATTGATGTGTTGTCATTGATGTCAAAATTTGATGTCATTGTGATGTGATGAATTGTCATTGGTGTATATATTTATGTCAAAGTATAGTTGCATCATTGATGATCATGTTCTCATATGTATAGATGCAATGTACCAAATGGATGAACTCCAAAGTGGTTCCTTTATGGTTGGTCCCTTTACGGTGGAAGCTCACATGAATACCCTGATTGTATGGATGAAAAGAAGATGAAAAGAAAGATAAAAGGCCATCATATATGTATGGATGGATAGTTCTCATTTTTCCATTTTCGATGATATGTGGTACATCCTGTAATTCCTCATGGTTGAGGAGTTATGGTGATTTGAAGATTGAAGCCACAAAGGTGTGGTCATGGATCCCGAAATTATGTAGAGGAAAAGAGGATGAAAAATAGGTCATATGGTTGTTGGAAGAATATGAATGTTTATTACTCATCATGTCCTTTCAGGTGATAGGTGGTATGCCATGTGGTTCCTCACAGTTGAGGAGATATGAAGGTTTAAATTTGAAGACCCATAATCATGGTCAATGGTGGTTATGTATTTTACCAAGTAGTTGTAAAGTGGCCATGCATTGGTCCCAAAGTTGTTGTAAGTGTTCAAGTTAGTTGTAACTTGTGGTATAAGTCAGACCTAAACCTAAACTAGGATTGAGCATGAAGGATTATAAATACAACTACGCTTGGTTCATTTGGAGTGTGAGTGAGCAAGTGTATGAGATGATATTGTATATGTGTATCTACACTTGAGGTCTATGATTTTTGGTATGGTGATCTATTTGGCACAATATTGGTATGAATTTCAGAGAGAAGATAAGGTGAAGAAGGGAGAAATTCAAGGGAGGATGAAGTCTTGGTCTAAGGTATGTTCTTTACAGGCCATCATACCATTTTAAGTATAACTATTCTATGTAATGAGTCAGACCGTGAAACTTGGGAGATATTTCCAAAACATATTAAGGTATATTTGGTAAAAAAATTAGCTTTTGAGGAGTTGTAGTTTGTGAGATACACTATGTGGAAGATAGGCCTTTTGACTAGTCCTGAAACTAGTCTCAAGCAGGTGTTCTGGGTAAACACGTCATAACTTCTTCATAGAGGATCCAAATTCCATGAGAAAAATTGCAGTGTATAGAGTACAATCTATAGTAGTTTGTGTGTAAATTGTAGAATCATATATGAAATGTTGAGCGTGTGGAATGTCATACAAGTGATCTCTCTAGAATAGGACAAAATTAAGGAGGGTCTACCATATTTTCTATAACCTCTGTTCTGGAATGTTTTGGACCCTAAATTTGGAGGAGATGGACAAAAGAGATCAGAGTATCTATGGTTAAAATTTGATCCATTGAATCACAATAGTCTCAAAGATATTATTTGTGCAAGTTAGGGTTCCTGAATAATCCTGAAAATATGTTTCAAACAAGTCAGCTTGTTATTTTTCCTATAAATTGTTTTATGTGGCTTTGAAAACTGTGACATTTGCAAAGGTATGACAATACATGCATGAGTACCTTAGATAGAAATTTCAGAATCAGAAACAAAAAATTGAGCTTGTGGTGAATCTTAAAAGTTGAGGTAACTTGTTGATTGCAAGGCACCGTGAATGGAGGTTGATGAAGTGTTTGGTTGATTGTATGGGCATATTCTTGTGATGATATTTTTTTGTATATCTATGATTATGAGATGGATCATATTCTCTAACTAGTTGACTTGTATTTGTGCTGGTTGTACTACTAGATCAATTCTAGTTGGATAGATTGCATTCTATCGGCAAGTTGAGTCTTGCGGAAAGTCAAGTCTTTCTTGAAAGTCAATGCTCTCTTGAGATTTGGTTCTCTCATTGGATTTGGTGCTCCTTAATTTAGTTGGTGCCGATAAAACCTTCGTGATTGTAGTCACATGTAAAACATAACACAAAAGCTTACACATACATATGGTGTCTCTTGTTTTCATTGTGCTTATGGATTTATTTCTCTTTATTATTGATGGATGTCATTAGTGAATGGTTACATGCGATCTTACAATGATGATGTGTAATATTATGTTTTGAAATGGTTCCTAACTTGAAGTGAGAAAAAGTTGTAAAATCCCGCACACTAATTCACCCCCCCCCCCTCTTAGTGTGGCTAGTGTGTCCAACAATAAACACAATCCTAAGCACTAGTTTCCAATCATATTAGCTTCTTATGTCTCTAATGATGGGTGGAGTGTCCACTTGAAACATTGGAAGTTTCAAAACCTCTCACATAGTTTTATCCAGTAAAATGTTCTACTATTACATGACCAAATGTGGAAACCTACATACTCATATTGAGATGTAATCTATCAATGCTTAAAATATACCGAGTTAAAATGGATTTATTTTGGTATGCTTTACATGAATATATATGCATGTAAAACATAACAACATAAATACATTTTAACTCGAGATATTTAAAGCATTGAGAGATTACAACTCAATAGTTTTTTTGGATCCCTCTTAGTGTTTAATAGATGCAAAGTTAATATGGAATTATGTCAGTGTAAACTATCTTAATCATGCAAATTATCATTAATATTGTGGATTGATAAAAACATTCAGAAATGGTACTGAACAAAATCGGATACCTTGTTTTCTAATAGTTATATGATTTCATTTTTATAATGTTATTTTTATATATAAAAGGATTTGTGAATGATTATAATGTTATTTTTATATATACAACGATTTGTGAATGATTACTATTTCACTCACATTAGAATCTTTATTACTATATGTTTATCTTTGTATAGCATTCAACATACATTGACGTTAGCATTACAATCTCTTTTATCCTCATATAATCCTTGAATCCAAGCCATAAATATTGTATCTTTTCTGGGATCCTTCCATGTAACTTGATATTATACCAGATGTAAATTCACATTTCTTACTGAAAATGTCCCTTACTAAGTTAAATACACATAAAATCTATGTATCTTGGATTTTGTTTTACGACAAATACCTCTCTTTACTCAATGTAGAAACAAAATCTAAAAAAAAAATTTGATTCATCATTCCTTTAGGTCCTTCCTCTCATACTGGAAGGAAAAAAACCTAAAAATTGGGCTCCACTTCTAAGAATTTCCATTTTTCATACAAGGTAGAAAATAATAATAAGGACTTCTAAGAAATCCAATTTGATTCAAAGTAATTTTTGTTAGAATTATATTTGTTTCTAATTCTATTTGGATGCATGCAATGTAGGGTAGGGAGTATATCCAACCCATCTCTTTATAATTGCTATAGATCAAGCCCATTAAATCTTGTATCCATTATTTTCAAGAAACTTGATGGAAATCTATGAGACACATTTCATTGAAGATCGACTTAACATCCAATGAACCTTTTATTTGAGTACCCGAGCTCAAATCCAATGAAGAGAGGAGAAGTTTTGTACCCATGGACATAGCTCATTTTTTCACTTATTCCATCCTTGAAACCTCAAAAAAAAAATTCAAATTCTCTAGGAATTTGATCTCTAAATGAGAAAAACATTGACTAACTCATAGCCTTTCTCACTATTAAAAAAATATTGATTCATTTGCAACCATAATGCTCATGTTTCCTCCACCACCCTTCAGACATCCTCTCACAATAATTCTATATCCGTACATGATCTAGATTATTTTCGACACCAAATGAGAGCGGATATATAATAAAGAAATGCATAGAGATATTGCAGATATTCAATAATATAACAAAAATGTAGCAGAGATGCAACCATAAACACATATATACAGTAATACAGGATTTCTATTAATCAAAGAAATGTACAGAGACTGTAAAAATACAAAGTGAAAGACTCGCTAGAATGGTGACAGCTTATCTTTGAGAAGAAATGTGACGACTACTCGCATTCGCAAGAAGATTATTACAATGAGGCTCTAAAGGCCTTTTTACAATAAACAGGAATGCCCAAAAACTCTAGACATAAAAAAACCTAACCCTAGGAGATGAAGCGTCAAAAGTCATGTGGGCCCCGTTTGGGAATAGCTCGTTGGAAATGTATCGTCGAGGAGATTCATTTTGGGGGCTCAAGTATGACTTCGACTATAATTGAGAACCTTGATCTCAAAAAACCTTCATTTAGGCCCTCAAAATGGCTCCGGAAGTTAAAACCTGCTAAAAATAGTAAATTGCCAAAATTGCCAGAAAATTGTTTTAAGCCAGTTGGAAAAGGTGGGTGGCCATCGATATCCACCTAGATCAGTATAATACCAAAAACCATGGTTTCACTTCCAAAATGATCAAACAATTGATGGTTCACAACAATAGAAATCAAGGGATCTAAAGGATGAGAGTCAGGTTCGTGATCATCTAAAAGATCTAGGTTTACTATTTGGTTGTATGTGGGAATATATGATATTACATAGTCAACAACAGTACTACCTAGACCATGGATACCCATTCAACAATACTCTCCTACCAAAATAAAAAAGGAAAAATACATATATGCTAAGGATAAAGACTAGAATCCTTATCACCATGCATCTCATCTAGTCATCAAATAACCATTTCATTTTCTACCATTGTTACACAACACAAGGAAGATCTTACCCTTCTTTTCTTAATAGCCCATTTCAATATTTGTCTAAGATTCCAATGCTCTTAATTTAGGTAGAAAAAGTCCAATATGTTGAATGCGTTTCGAGAATAACCTAGAAAATACAAATTCTCCAACTCACATCAATAACCGATGGTAATTTGGAATATTTTTAGGAAAAATTCTTATTTATACAAAACAATAAATTTTTCACCGGTTAATCCCTATAATAAGGTTTAAATAATTTAAATAAAAATTATACTCGACGATATATTCTACCGATTAATCCCGCGATTAATCCCTTTAATACGGTTTAAATAACTTAAATAAAACTTGTTACTTTTAATAAAAGTTATACTTAATAATATATTCTTCACCGGTTAATCCTTTAATACGGGTTAAATAACTTAAATAAAACTTCTTATTATATAATTTAATTTAAATACTTTTTATATGATCAAAGTATCCATAGTCAAATTTATATGATATGCATAGATATTCTCGGCATTTAGGTAAAACTTATATTGAAACTCTCGAAGAGCGCGTGAATTAAGCCATCAATGTATTTTTACGTTACGAATAAATAAGATTTAATGTGGTTTGATAATAGCTTCCTTTTTGTTCGSGTTGGAATTTAGGTTAYTAMAGGAAATTTAGGTTYCTTTTTCTTCGGGTTGAAATTTGGGTTATCGACGCTTCATATATTTGACGCTTCGTATATTTAACTCCGCTTTCATATTTCATGTTTGCAGCWTTCCGCTTGGCTCAGTYTAACGTTAAGATCTGTGTAAAGTTTTCGGTAAACTCGATCAGGAAATAAGCGTTTCTGATCGAGTTCTTCCAATGGAGGATCTTCCGGACGATCTCGTTCGAAAGTGCTTGCTGACAGTGCCCTACAAATCACACGATAACCTGAAAGCTGTCTGCAGAAGCTGGAAGGCTATGGTGAGTAGCCCTACCTTCTATGCGGACAGAAAGATATCTGGGACGAGCGAACAGCTGCTGTGCTTCATTCAGCTAGTTCTTATGGTTAGAAAGTGCGTTTTTGTAGTAACGGTATGTGACCCTATGAAGGGCACCTGGGAAAGGCTACCTCTCATCGATCATCTCCACTTTCCTGGAATACCAATAAGTTGTGAGTGCGTTGCTGTGAACCGGAAGCTTATTCTCGTGGGCGGATTCCATCAATCCAACAGTGGAGTGATGCAGAGTGTATACATTTATGACTTTGAGTCTGCCAGATGGAGACGCGGAGCTGACATGCCTACACTTCGATTCTCGTTTGCCTGCTCTGTCGATTCTTCCACCGGACTTGTCTACGTCGCTGGAGGGACGAATAAGGATTCCCGCCCTCTGGCGGCTGCAGAAGCTTATAACGTGGAGGAAGACAAGTGGGAAATCCTGCCTCCTATGATTCAACCGGACGGTCGTCGAGGATGCCATGGTGTTTTCATGGAAGGTAAATTCATGGTGTTCACCGAAGACAGAAGTGCAGAAGTTTTCGAGCCGAGTGCGGGGACGTGGAGAAGGTTGAAAAATATGAGATTCAGGGGAGATCTATGGAAAAAGTGTGCGGTTTCTTCTTCTGGGGAGTTGTACGCTTTCAGTGAAGAACAACAACAGGTAATGAAGTATGATGGTGAGAAAAACGTTTGGACTGCTGTGGCTTCTTTTCCGCAATCTGTTGTCTTCGTTACGTGTGTTACACAGTGGCGCGACTGGATTTTTGTAGGCGGAGGCAGCCCCTCGAAAAACGTGTGTTATCTGTTTAAGCCGTCAACTGGGCAGTGGATTGAAGTTAAGGGTGGCGGCGGCGAATGCTCTCAGGGCATGGTCGCATCTGCAGCAGCAACCGTGGAGATTTAAAATCGATAGCAGCACGTGTTTGTGTTTGTTTATGGAAGATGTTGAATTGAATTATGCATTTAAAAATGTTATTTAAATATTATAAAATTGTGATTTTTTTTAATAATTGTGTTGTTTGATTCTTACCAGAAATTAAAAAGTTTTTTTTCTACATAAAGTTTATAATATTAGTATTATATGGATATGTATAATAGTGATATCACTGATATGATATTGTATAATAGTGAGTTTAATTTTTTTTAAAAGAAGTGAAGTGTCTATATGATATTATTTGAGATGTCCTATGAGTTCTTAGGTGGTTGTTTCATTTGTAATGGTGTGAAAACTAGAGTTCATGTTTGGTGGTAGCAGAGCAAAGAGGAGCATAAGCTACTCAAACATGAGATGTCACAATGCAACCAATGATTTTGTAGATGTATTTGTTATTAATGTTCAGTGGGTTGGGTGAGAAATTTATAGAATGTTGAAATTTATAGAATGTTTAAAAATAGAAGATTTTTAAAAGCTTACACCTTTCTTTTTATCTTTGGTGTTTAATAAGTATAAGGTTAAGGTGAATTTATGATAATTATTTAATTATAATTTGTACGTGATAACCTCTCTTTGTTTTGTTGCTTAGAATAGATTTGCATGAAATATTGTCATGACTTAGTCCAAAGGGAAGATTGAGGACTGCTATGGAGCAAGATTCAAAAGGTATCTTCCACTTCTTTCACAACACCTCCGATCTTGTGCTTGGAGTTGTTTTACATAATTTTCTTACTAGATTTTGAATTTGTGGGCAACAAATGCAAGATTTTTTCTAAATTTATATCTTATGAGTATAGAGATAACAATGAGGATTATGTATAGTGTATGTGAACTATATAATCAATGGTATCTTGTCAATGTGTCATTCTATCGAATGATTTTTCAGTTCACGAGAAAGTTGGGTCAAAACTCAGATGAGGAGAGAATCAGAGGGCTCCTGGAACAAGTAGAGGGAGTGATCATTGAAGCAACAACTACTAGGACTATCTTACTTAAATGGTTATGTCTATGGGAAACTCTATTAGAAGCTACATTCCCTCGGCAATGTCCAATAAAGGATCCTAGAACAAGTAGAGAGAGTGATCATTGAAGAAATAGTTATTGGGGCTATCTTGCTTTGGCTATCTCTATGGGAAACTCTGTTAGAAGTTGTGTTCCCTCGATAATGTCCAATAATTCTAGTGTAAGGCCTCTTGGTATAGGTCTCAGGGACAACACTGAGAAAGAGAGTGAGGATAATAATTTGTTGGATTGGGCAAGGAAAATAACAAGAAGCCTAGATGCATCCAGATGATCAAGAATCATGTAATTTGATCATACAACATATGGAGACAACATCACAAAGAGAGCTAAGGGGATGATTTTGAAGAAAGATCATGAAGGCATTGACATCTACGAATGTTGTCCTTGCAAAACTTAATATTACATGAAAGAAAACCCCATTGCAGAACCTACCTCGAAGATAGGAAGCATCATTGTCTCAAAACATTAACCCTTCGTAGACCTCAAGACTTATGTCCATATGGACAATGGCTCTAAACAGGGGGGGTTCCATTCCTAAAGAAATTTGTATGCTTCATGTCACGACAAGCTCAACTTCGACTCTTGGTATTGTTGGTGGAGATCCCTTTAATCAACATATATGGAATTTTTCTTTTGATTCAATAGGTCCCATGTTAACATGGTTATTTCTATTGCAATGGTAGGGACCCCTTCTGGCTCCAATAATCCCACTTTTATCGCCAACCATGGAGTTATGTCACTGAGATTTGTCTTTCCTTGTGGCATGATTATTCCTAGATTCAATATCTTTGGAGGAATGGATTGGAATATCCAAGTGTACAAGCAAGACATGCATTTGACCTCCATGTTGTTGCAGGGGATCTTGTAGGCTAACAATGGGTTTGTTCTTGGAGTTGAAGGGAATTTAGCAATGCTTACTACATTGAGCGTTTACAAAAATAATACTAAAATATATTACTAGTTCAAGGGTTCCTACGATCATCAACATGGAAAAATCGACGATGATCCTACAAACTCTCGATAAGAATCACAATTGTACATTTCCACAACTCGCAATGGCATTGGCATTGCTCTTGATATAGTTGGTGTCATTACTTAATAATGGCACACTTTAAATTGTAGGACACCACTATTGAAGGTGATATTGGAAGATGGTCTTCGGCTCAAGGAATTGTTCTGGGTCTCTCTGCCATTTTTGAATCTATAGGAAAATCCATGGAACAAACTACCTTTATGTATTTGTAAGTATTTTCACTTTGTTTGTGAATTTTTGACTTCAAATTTAAAGGACCGTGTATTTTTTTTCTCACGGTAATATTTACTTGGAGTAGAGGCACGCAGTCATGGTGCTCCACATCAAAAAGATATGCATGTGCAAGAAGCTCAAATCATTCGTTGCAGTGAGAGGGCATTGGCAACTTTTTGGTAATTGTTCCATTGTTCTTTGGATTGTAATTGGATTCTATTTACCTCTAGTCTATTGTTATGTATGACTAATCTTGTAGTAATTTTTCTAAAAAGTGGAAATCATTGATCATAGAGATAATAAGGCACATTCTACATAATGCTCCATGAACCCTGGAACTCTACAACTGACAAGTATCTAATCAATAGCTAGATCTAAAAATGCTTGGCTTGGTGGTCCTATCCTTGGCTTGCTTTGAAAGATCAACATCAAGTGGAGGTTTGAAAACATTATGTATTCAGGTAGCTCTAGCATTCAATAAGATGCTTTCTTCTTCTTCACGACTCCTAAAATGAATTCTGTAATCTCCAAATTTTTTCTCGAATTTTTCCAAGCTTTTAAAATGAATTCTGTAATCTCCAAAATTTTCCTCGATTTTTTTCCAAGCTTGCTCATCTCCGAAGATTGAAGAATTGTGGCATGCTCTCTTGAACAAATTATAATATATCAGTTGTTTAATGTCAAGACAGCCACAAAAGCAACTATTTCCAGGAAAGCACTTGGGTTCCAATAAGAGTTTATTGACTTCAATCAAAATCCTCAAAGAACAACTGCACAATCATTGAACACGAAATATTCCTTCAAGAAATTCCATTTTCTATAAGATGCCACAACAATGATCAGTGATGGGAATATAACTATAGTCAACATTTATTTGCCACTCATCTGCTCATGTCTAATGTATGGTGGCTTCGCGAAGTTTTTTATGTTTGTGAGATATTTCTTCCTTTGATGCATTCATTCTACATGGGCTAACCTTTTCCCAGCAATAGGGTTGATCCCAAAAAATAGTTGATCCCAAAAAAATAGTTTCATCTTACAACCCACTTCCTTATCCATATCTAGACAAGTTTCATATGCTTCATGAAAGTCATGATTGTGGGAACATGAAGTTTGATTTTTCCGATGTTGTCTTCATTGTTTTGTCAAGATTGTGTTGTGGAATTGACATTTACAGAATTATGCTTCATACATTCTCCCTGGCAATGTGGTTCTTGAGATTATAGCTATCCAAAAACTAAAAGGTTTTCTGAAATTTTGTAATCAAGGTAGTTGCAACCGCATCTAAATATCAACTAATATTCTGTGATACTTTGTCATTATAGTTGTCATAACCAATGTATTCTTTTGAGATCACTAACTTAATCTCGTTTTTAGGAGGATTATTAATCAATTTCCTGCTTTGATCACAAACTTCGCCAAAGGTGCTGCTAATAGGTTGGCATGCACTATTGGTCAGTTTAGTCTCTGAGAATGTTGAAACACAGGTTAATATCTATTCAAGAATGTGAACTAGACCAGGTTCCTGTCAGCGAAATATACAGCTTCACTAGATCTTTATGTTGGAACTATACATGCTCACCACAAACGTTTAAATGATAGGGTTTCATACTCAGCTTGAGGAGGAATTCAATACTGATGAACTTGAGGATGAACTTGGCAGCAGAGTGAAAGTCACCACATTTGTGAAGGTTCTTGACAATCCAGATAGGTATCCTAGGGGATAAGTAAAGAATCCCAAATACAGTGGCAAAGAATGTATTCCTTCTGCTGCTCCTAAACATTTGCAGAATAAAGTTTGTAACTGGAACATACTCGGCATCTTTCACTTGCAGAGGTATTTCTCCAAGAATAAATAATTTTTCTTTAAATTTGGGTTTAATCTGTTTCCCATGAGGAAACATAGACATTGTCATCGACCTTGATCCAGCTGCACCTTTTATACATCATCCCACCTGCCCACTGCTGCATATATATTTGACAGAAGCACATCATGGGCAGCAATTTTAGTGTTTGAACCTAAAAAATGGTCTGCACTACATTCTCTCAGCATTATGTTATGAATTCTATAGGCAATGAGCAAAGATACCCAGATAATAGCATCCGGTTTTATTGACTTTTTGTTAATTTAGTTTTGGGCCTCATCCAGTCACCAAGCATGACCAAGAGGGCATACCATGCAGAAATTGTGCTATTTCTCAGATGTGATTTGAAAATGTTGTCATAG
>ML786603.1:521176-565895 GCA_009831015.1 Picea engelmannii | reverse complement strand
TTTCTCTTCTTTCTGAGAGCAGTCATTGTTATCATCATCATAGATTGACTATTCAATCCATTTCAAATCTGCATCAACATTATCTTCTTCTTCAGCTTTTTCATTGGTAGTCACAAGTGTAGTAGCTTGAATGCTATTGTCATCAAACCTTCTTACAAGCACTGCTTCTGCAGTCACCAAATCATCCACTTGGTTCTGAATGCCAAGTAGGCTTCCTCCTCCAAACATCAATTCATGAATTTTCTTCTTCTCTTCCATTATTTGAAGGCATTCATCATAAGACAGATTATCATCATCAAATTCAATTTCAAGATTTCTTACCTCTCTTTCAAAGAGGCCAATTTATGCACAATGTTCATCAAATATCATTGATGTTGATCCTTTGTTGTCATCAACAAACACTATTGGAATCATTTCATCAATGTCAGTTGTTGTATTGATAGCTTCACCATTAATTTATGCAATTTTCTCATGCTTTGCTTCATACACAGATGCACCTTTTTTCTCTTCCTCTGGTATCTCTTCTTCACACACAAATGCTTCTTCATTCTTTTCTTCTGGTAGCTCTGCTTTAGACACAGATCCTTCTTCTAGAGTGGAAACATTCAACAAATTATTGCTCCCTCTTCCACTAGACATTATTTCCATAATACTCCAAACTTCTTTCAAAGATGTTGTCGTTGCAACCTTGTTCAACATATTGTCATCCAAGGCTTGTTGGATGAACTGCAATGCTAATGCATCCCTTTCCTGATCATGTAGATTATGATAATAGTCTACAAGACACAAAAAAACTTTCATTCTAACAGATCAACATTCCAAATTTTACCATTATACTGTGGTGGTAATGGTAGATTCATGCTCATGTTTCTCCAAATATAATCAATTTTTCATTTGATCTACTTCGTGTGTGAGATCCTTAGGTACAACTGGAACCTCTTCATTTATTTTTTCAAAATATGCTAACATTTATTTGTTGTTCTCTTTCCATATCTATCTGAGATCTCTTCTGGACTTCCTGAATCATCTTGGTTGCCCCATGAAACGTTTCTTGGTTGTCCATTCACCAGTTCGATCACACTTATGGATCGACTATTCTATCTCGTCACACTAATATCACTTGATGAAAACAAGCAATGAAATTTGGGCTCTAACCTCTTTTAAAAATTAGATCTACAGGAAATTTCTTGTTACCTGGTATGGATCTTGCTAGATCTGATTATCCGAGCATAAGATCTTTCATAATCAAAATTCTAAGCTGATTTCTTTACTGATTGAAGCCCTTTAATGGCGGAATCGAGCTATCTAAGTTTACTCGAGAGCCAATTCTTACTTCTTTTTAATGAAGTTTTTTTTTGTATTAAATCCTCATATGACCAGGGGTTGTGACCAGGTGCTAGCCCAAGAAGCATTGCTTCAAGAGCTTTGGGCACTTCAGGCTCTGGGTGATTTTCCTTCCTTACCTCTTAATTCCTCAGAACAAGTATACCTCCGAACAAGGGGAAGGGATCAATGGTCACAATTACCTATCGAGATCTACGACTTAGAAAACTTCGACTCTCCTGGTGTTCAAAAATCAATGGTCCTTGTTGATCGTGGATCAATGACTCTCATTTACTTTGGGAGTTTGAGCTTCGAGCATTTTCAATGCACAATACTAACAATCCTCCTGAGTGTTGAATTAGCGAACTCACGAAGTGTCGGATCTTACGATCCATGTGTCTTCTGAATGAGTGGTCACGATCCTCTTCGATCTTCGAGAGTTTTTGTCTCCGGAGTGTCGAATCGTCAAAGTGCGAGATCAACATCCACATGTCCTCTTGATTGGATGACTGAGATTTACTTCAAAATCCCAGGTTTCGGGAGTTCCGAGATGCACAACACCACAAACCTCCAAAGTGTTAACTTTCTAGAGTGTCAGATCTATCGACACATGTCCTCAACCTTCAACAATTCAGATTGACTTCGGCCTCTGGCCAGTTCTTGGTCCAATGCTTCACTTCACAAAACCCTCCAGAATGTTAAGACTTTGAAGTGAAAGATCCAGTGCCACGTGGCCTCGTTGATGGACGATCGAGATGAAATCCGGGCTTCGGGCCTTCGAGAGTTCGCGTTTCATGCATCCAACTTTCCTCTGAAGTGGCTTTCCTCCAGAGCGCAGGATCTCTTGCCACGTGTACTCTGCGATCAATGGCCTGGATTTACTCCAGCTCTTCGGAGCTTCGGGAGTCCTTGACTCGGCAAACCTTCATTATTCCGAAGTGTTTGGTGCTTCAGACCTTTGAAGTGTTGGATCTGTTGACATATTTGTACAGGATCCAATGGTCCAGAGTCACTTCGGGACTTTGTGAGTTTTTAACCCACGTTGACTTTCTTCCGGAGTGGTTATCCTCCGAAGTGATAGATTGGTTGACACCTGTCCCTCACTAATGAATGAATCAAATGAAATCCGGCCTTCAGGAGTTCTTGCTCCACACTACTCATCATTCCTCTGGAGCTCTCAACCTCCAAAGTGAGGGATCTCCTGCCATGTGTCCTTTTGCAACGGACAATTACGATGAACTTTGGGACTCTAACACTTCATCCACACTCCAAAGCCTTCAAAGTGCTTTCTCTCTAGAGTGCAGGATCTGGTGACACCTGTCCTCTCATGATCAGACAGCCAGAACTGCTTCGGCTCCTCTGACTTCGGGAGTTTTTCTACCTCTGCACTTGATTTCTTCCGGAGTGTCTTTTCTTCGAAGTGTAGGATCCACTGAGACGCGTCCTGTGCTTGGATCAATGGACAGGATTTGTTCTGGGCTCCTCTGCAACCTTTGCACGAATACGCCAAATACGCGAAGTCCATAGGTCTTCGACGGTTAAACCCTGTGCACTTTTTCTTGATCTGACGACTACTCTTGCTCTCGTCCAGATCTAACGGCTGAAAATTGTTCGCCTCTTCTACGTGCTCCTCGTCCTTTGAATCTCCTTCTGCAGGGCTGCCTCCACATGTTGTGATGACTCCAATGATCTTTTGAGTGGATTGTTGTCTCCAACGCTCCTTTAGCGGACTGTAGACTGCTCTTCGGGCTCTGTGAAGAGTCTTACCTCGCGCACACTTCCTCCTAGGATCAGGCTACTCTCCAGGAACTATGAAGAGTCTCACTTCACGAGCTCTTCACTCCTCGGATCGGGCTGCTCCCATGCACTGGGGAGAGTCTCTCATCTCGTGCTCTCATACCATGACAAAACAAGAAACTGTGTAGGAAAACAAGAAACAGAGTAGACAGAACAAAGAACGAGAATATGCAGAACGCACTTCATTAAGGAAAAAGAGCCGAGCTAAATAAGCTCCAACAAATCAAGAAGATCAAGAACTTGAGAGGAATCCTAACGAACTTGTACAACTAACAGTGTACAATCACTACTATGTTGAGTTTTACAACTAACATCAACCCCGCGTGGTTTTTTCATGGCATTCAGTGCACCATTGTAGATTTTTCTCGGCTGTAAATTCAACATTAGGTATATTTTTTAGCTCATTTTACATAATCTTCTTGTTGCAATTTGGTTCAATTTTGTGCGTTCGTATTAGGTTCTGACTATGGCGGTGAAATGAAGGGGATGTGGAGTTTGTGAAGACAAAAATTTGGTATTTTGCTTGCCCAAATGTTATTAAACTAGCACAGCCGCTAACTCGCGGCTGAGAACGCCGAAAGGGCGGACAGCTAAAATCCGTGGCGAAAATGAAACGCACAGGCAGCCAGAAAATGAAACGCCTGGACAGTTGAGGAAATCTAAATGGTAATCTGAAAGGTTAATCATTTAAACGTGGCAATCATATAGTGCTACAGTAATTTCTTAATATGATTAGGTAAATGTTAAAAAGTAAACAAGGTAACGGATGCATTCAGAAATACAAGGAAGTTATGAAGAGTAAATCACATTCATTGATTTGGGAGGACGACTAAGAATATGCCAGTATCTTCAATTGTTAACCATCACATTAGAATTTTAGATTAAAAGCTGATTAACTGTGCTCATTGTCAATAGGTATATGCCTTTCGGCGTAATTTCAGTTCTCCTGGACTCACCAGGTGGAGGTTTGCGGATTCTCCTCTGCACAATACCCACATGCTAAAGTAAATCCTCCACTACCTAGTCTGAAAACCAGAATCGGATAGCAAGTGGAAACAAGGATCTTGACAAATCAAGATGGTTGTTGACAGTTGACATGTGGTGAATTTCGAGAGGCTATGGAGAGACGAAGGCCTCAAGGAACTTCTCTTCCTCTTAAAAGAAGCTGAGCAATATCCAGCATGCTGCTACAGAGAACGTTGTGGCAGGTGAAATATAAACCGTAGGATCTGAAAGTAATTCATATTTGATCGTTTATAATCCACCTGAATGCTGCTTGCTGGATATTATCATCTTCCACCTAAAAACAGTAATTACAAAAATAGACCTTTGGCTTAATTACAAAAATACATCTTTAAAGTTTGCAGGAAAAAAATTAATACAAAATTTTATGAATTTTATGAATTAATACTGGTTTAAGCCCAATATTGGCAGCCTGAGAATCGATCATATTTTTTATCTAGAAGTTAGTTGGTAGCAGTTCAGTCATATCGTGGTGGGCTAGGAAACTATCATTAACTCTCTCTTGACGTTGGTCGGTGGCAATTCAGTCATATCGTGGTCGCCTAGGAAACTATCGTTAACTCTATCTTGACGTTAGTTCGGAGCAATTCATTCCAGCGATCGCGTACTAAGAACCGATCAGAACTGGTTTAATTGGTGGCAATTCAACCCAGTGGTGGTGGCCTGAGAATAGATCATATTTTTTATTTATAAGTTGATTGGTTGCGATTCAATCAAATCGTGGTGGCCCGGTAAACGATCATTAATTCCGATAGTTTCGAATTCCGTGGCGTATGCGTTCAAAGTTCCGCGAATTCAGAGGGACGTACTGGATTGGGAAAACTAATAACCGGTTCATAAGATTTCAAGTCCAGTCTTGGTACAGAAAAAAAAATAACATAACAAGAAGAAATAACCAATAAAAGAAAGAACAGAAAAAATACACAATAATTGTGATCAATGTGAAAAACAGGACTCTAGTCTTAGATTCTGATGATATACAAATTGTATTCACCAGAAATACTTTCCCAGTTGCCTAGTATGAAAAAAAATGTGACTAGTACAAAACAAATCCCCATGAAAAAAAACACTAATTGTATCTATGTGTGCATTGCATGTGAGGACATTAGTTGTCCTAATGCGACCAAGAAAGATTCAATTTGAAAAGGCGATGTGGGTGCTCCAAATTTCAAAATCTCAAGAAGAATGGAGCAGGGGAAGTTTAATGTTTTCATGGCTCCTTCGTGAAAGACCATCGAAAGCTCATAGATGTCATTCCTTATGCTAATATTTAGGTACTGTGGTTTAGGGTTATCCTTACCTTCCGTTTGCTCACGGGTAACTGAAATTGCAAATTGTCTAGCTTTACATGCAATTACTTGTGTTTGGGCTATGGCAAATGCACCATCTGCTTGAACAATTGAGAGATGGAGGTTATTTATGGCCCAATGAATAATTGGATGCTAATATTGTTCCCTTTCTCGCTTCCTACAATAGTATCAACGGTCTGCGCATCTGCACACAATCATGCAAGCAAGATGGGATAGTGATGTGGTGAAACCGTCCAAGGGGTAACATCGTGGCATCGACAATGAAGTTGGTGAGATAGATAGCTAATAAAAGTTGAGAATGAATGAGGCATGTCATGTATGCCCTATGAGAAGATCTATGGTGCAGCTATGATGTGCTAGCATTTATTGTATAGAAAATGAAGTTGGTGCCATAGTGCATTTGTTGTATAGACAATGAAGTTGGTGCCTATGATGTGCTAGCATTTATTGTACAGAAAATGAAGTTGGTGCCATAGTGCATTTATTGTATAGACAATGAAGTTGGTGCCATAGATAGCTAATAAAAGTTGAGAATGAATGAGGCCTCTCATGTATGCCCTCTCAGAAGATCTATGGTGCAGCTATGATGTGTTACCAATACTCCAAGCAGTGCATTTATTGCCCTCTCAGAAGATCTATGGTGCAGCTATGATGTGCTACCAATATTCCATGCAGTGCATTTATTGTACAACTCTGACATATTGCCAATACCAAGTGGTGCATTTATGGAGTTACTTAGAAACTTGAACTAATGAATTATTTTGTATTGATGTATTTATGGAGTTACTTAGAAACTTGAACTAATGAATTATTTTGTATTGAGCTACACACTTGAATTTATCTATGTGACACAATTTGTTTTTATTTATCAAATATTGCAGTGTTTATACTTAGTTGGTCCAACAATAAGATTTCAATCCTTTTAACCAATAACATGCAATAAAAACAATAATTTTCAATTTATTTAGATTTATAAAGCTTGTATTAAATTCAAACTTTGATACCCCGGATGGAGTGACACGTCACGCATCAAGGCCACCTGGGCTAGAGCTAGGCCTTGCCATAAATGAGGTAGTTCGACTCCCATCCCCTCAACATTAAGGATGGGAGTAGGCCCCAACCACCAGCCTCACGCCACTGGACTTCTCCCTCGCGTGAACAATTCGGAGGCACAATCAGTTAAAGTGGGAGAATTAATGGAGGAGCCTGTCTCGATGCTCCTCCTGGATATCAACAAACCTTGCCATGGCTTTATCCATTTTGATTTTGGCCTGCACCAGACAGGCATTTGTGAGCCCTGGTGCAGCCATTGGAACACCCTCTACATTTTAATCATCAGAATTTTCATCCTAATGCCGCGAAAGAGAGGGAAGCCATGCGGTGGCTCTGCCTGGTACACCTTTGTTGCTCGTCAGAAGAGACGACAATGGCTGGAGCGTGCACTGTCAATGGCTCGAACTCAATTCACGCATAGTGCAAAAATGGTCAGGATGCCTCCCATGGTGTATGTGGAAGAGGTCTTCCCGGAGGAGCCAATTCAAGCTCCTCCGAAGCATCTTCTTTTCACTATACCTTATAACTGGCAGCCTCCCGGGGGAAGCTACCATGGCTGCCACTGTGGAGCAGCAAGGACGTAGCACCGGGGAAGCTCAACTGGAAGAGTTCACCACTTGCTACATCGAGGAGGAGATTCTGGAGGAGCTGGATTCTCAGGATGTTGTACATGCAGCCGACTACATTTCTGCCAAAGACATGGAGAGCAATAAGGAGTTGAAGGTAGAGTCACAGGGTCAGAGAGCAGACATGGAGCAACAGAGCGGGGTAGCAACAAGCGAGGTCACGACGACTAGGTCAGGTGGCAAATCGAGGGAGGGTGGCAAGTTCCTTGCGCCACCTCCCATCTCAGCCATGCAGGAAAAGTGGCATGTCCCACCGCCATTTTTCCACCCGAATCACCTTGAATTGATGTTCAATTTGAGGAGCCAGATGGTGGCCCAAGTCCACTGTGGCACTCTCATGAGCCAATGCATGGATATGTTGTATGACGTCTTCTCCAATACGCCAGCAGGGCAGAGATGCACGACCTGTGAGCAACCTTTCGTGATGCCAACTAGGGAGAGAGTGCAGGATGAAGATGTCGACATGGTCGCTTCTGAGGCCACCGGGTAATCGCTTATGGTTATGCTTTTGGTTATGGTCATGGTTATAGAGTCAGTCAGGGACAAACTGTATACTTCAGGTTAAGGTTCACACTATAGGTTGCCATATATCCTGATTTCTTACGGGCGTTGACGAACAACCTTTTTTGACATGAATATCATGAGCTGCCAGTTATTTTGGTTTCCGTTAGTTTGACGAAACAACTGACATCCTAAACACACTTATATATTTTAGCATATAATATAATAGAACCTACCTCTTTTTACTTAAAAAAAAAAAAAAAATTCAAACTTTAATTAAATTAAAATATAATCTATCGATGAATGCAAACTAATGAAAAGTCAACAATGAGTATGAATGGAAGAGGGAATAAAAACACATCCTCTATAAAGTATTTAAAAGGTTAATATATCTACAAATACTAAATTTTAAATGCAATGTCACTCACTTTTCTTTATTTTATTTAAAAAATATTAGTTGGTTTTGCAAGATACGCATTATACATTGTAAAATTTAAAGGTAAATTTTTAATATTTTTTCTTTTATTTAAATTTATATAGAGAGGATGATTAACTTCTACTATATATATATATATATATTTGTTTTTTTCTAAATACATATAAGGTGTAAATTTAAAATTTAAAGATAAATTTTTAATAAAAAATAAAAATAAATTATATATATATATATATATATATATATATATATATATATATATATGATTAACTTTTATTAAGACTGAATCTTTAGAATTTTGTTTCTATGTTCAAAAAACATTAAGAGAGGTTTTTCAAGATCATTATAGTTTTGATAAGTTAAAAGGTTAGGAAGGTTGGTAATGTGACAAATATTTTGAAATTGAGATCTAATTTAGGTATAGGCTCCACAATCTAAGAGAAAGTGTTTTTCATCTTCAACCCTCTTGGTGTCACAAAGGTGACACACTCTTTCATCCCATGGCATTTTAGGAATTGACCAACCCCAACTTCACTCTGGACTTTGTGAGAATTTGTTTTTATCTTAACAATGTTTATTTTTTTCTTTACACTTGTCAAAACAAAAGGATAATTTTGATATTTTAGATTAAGGTTGATTACATCCTTATAATACCTTAATTTTGTTTTCCTTTCTAAATATATTTATTTATTTATTTATAATTTCAAAGTTAAAACATCAAAAAAGATGAAATAAAATGAAGAAATATAGAAATAGTATATAAAAGGAACTAAATTTGAATGAATATATCTTGTTAATGACATAAAGAGTATTAAATAATTTTTAATTTTTAAATAATATTTAATTGTTAAATAAGCTTAAATATTAAAGTCAACAAATTTTTATAAGCATTTCAATGAACTTTAAAATTTTTAAATGATATCTAAGATGTGTACTAGTAACATCAATAAACAAAGAAGTGATACAACAATATGTAACATGTAAAAGGTATGTATATCTCCATAAACTTTACTAATTTGTCAACTTGATCTTAACTTTAAAATTAGATTATTATTATTATTATTATTATTATAATATTTATATAAAAGAAAATATATTAAATAAATAAATAAATAATCAATTTTATATTTTTCATTTTATTTATTTTAATTTATAAATAAAATTGTATATAAATAATATATTACAAATAAAAGACTTTTTCCAATTTAATATTTTTTATATTTATTTATTTTATCTTTTCCAATTTAATATTTGCATATTTATTTAAATATGAAATTGTGTATAAATAATATGATACTTATATAATCTAGTAAAAAATTATGCCTTTTCACTTTTTAAAAGAGTAAGAATATATGAATGTGAATAAAATATGTATTTAATTTAATAATATTATTTTATACTTTTGAAATTGTGTATAAATAATATGTTACTTCTAGTAAAAAAAAATTGTCTTTTCAATTTTTAAGAGAGAATATATGTATTGAATAAATTGTGTATTTAATTTAATATTTTTTTTATTATATAGAAAATTATAATTTTAAAATTAATTTAAATTTTTTATTTATTTTAATAAAACATTTAATTAAATAATAAAAAATATTTAATAAAAAAATTGCAAATTTTTCAAATTCATGTCATAATGAGTTCAAGATAAATATACTCTTCAACTTAACGAAATCAACCATGTTCAAAGCATAAGCAAAACCTACATAATACTAATAGAAAACTCAATAACACTTTTACAATGTGAAATGTCTTTCATCAATATTAACAATATAGATAAACAAATAAATTAATTTTTACATTAAATTTTTAATTTATTTTTTTTTTAAGTAAAAAAGGGAGTAGTACATGCTATATTAGATTAGCACAAAACTTTGACAAAAATACAGAGTCATGGCTGCAATCACCAAAAATGCTGTCGGTATCCGGAAACCAGCATAAGTGGGAGGCAAATAGCAGTTATACGATAATACATAAAGAAAAGAAGCACCTGTCCTGCCCGGAGGAAACCAGGACAGATGCCAGTGGTCCAGATAAACCTAAAACAGTTACACAATAAAACTAAAAACCAGGAAATCATAAGAACCTAGGCACCCGGTGACGTTTCGCCTCCTCCAGATTGCCAAGTGGTACCCGCCGGAATGACAAAAGCCTGTGCGCATAGTGGGCACTTCCGCTGAGCTGGAGCCCTGGAGAACGCATCGAGGAGCAGGTCCATGCGCTGACCCATGAGGAGGGCCCTATGTTCCAGGTCCGACATGTGGCCTCGGAGCTCGAACACCAAGGCCAGGTGCTCGTTACTAAGGAGAGAACCATGCATTCTGCCACCCAAGCCACTAGGAGGAGCATTCTTCCGTTCCAATGCCTCACCAATGCCAACCACAAGCTCCCTCTACACCGCTTCAGTCGCTGCAT
The DNA here is from genome assembly GCA_009831015.1 of Picea engelmannii. Taxonomy (NCBI): domain Eukaryota; kingdom Viridiplantae; phylum Streptophyta; class Pinopsida; order Pinales; family Pinaceae; genus Picea; species Picea engelmannii. Next base: position 555,408 of record ML786603.1, on the reverse strand, counting down.
TCACATTCTTCTTGACATCTATTGCTTGCAGGTTGCCTGGCCAGGGAGTTTCTTCTATAATGCAGCCAAGGAGATCGTCTTCCCTGGCCGAGACGTATCTGGTGCCCTCCCTGCTAAACTTCCCCATGTCGTGTGGCTTCTCAACGAACGGCAAGTCCCCAATTGACAGGTCCTCCTCCACGACGCAAATTGGAAACAGATCCACGTTCTCGGTCTCGGCCATGACTGCCCTGCTGCAACCTACGTCCTGCTCTGCAATAGTGTCGAGCAACGCCCTCCTCTCAGCCTGAGCCTTCTTCCTGAGAATGGAAGATACCAAGGCCAGAGCGCGTTCCAGTTTCTCCTTCCGATGCCTCTGCGCTCTGTGTGCGTCCCATGCTGAACCCCGTCGAGGCCTTCCTCGCTTACTCGCCATTAGACCCAAGCAAATGCCAATTGAATGCAGAGCTAAACTAAAAGTCCAGGGTGAGGCAAACCAACTTTGTCATGGCACACAAAGAAACCACCAGCCCTGGAAATTTTTCTCAGAGTACAAAGAAAAGGTGGTAAACAACCAGAGCCTAGCCACAACAGGAGCATTCCCTTGCTGCTCGGGCTCTAAAGAAAACTCATAATCAGACCGCAGAAACCTCCGTCCTGCCATATCCTCTATTAATCCGAGTGCGCAGGGAGTGTTAATGGTTGCGCGGGGGAGGAGTACCTCCGTCGCATGGCCTCTGCTATGGCCGTCCACCATCGTAAATGTTGATGTGTGGGTGGCGGCCATCAGCATTTAAACCAGGTGCTAATCCATGTGTCACCGCCACGGAGCCGCCACAGAGTGTTGATCCATGTGTCACCCCATCCGGGGATTAAATTTTTAATTTTTAAATTTAAATAAATTTATATTTAATTTTCAAATAGAAAAAAATTTTAAAATAATTTTATATAAATAATAAAAAATTTAAATATAATAGAATTTTATTGTATTTAAATTTTTAACATAATTTCAATATATTATATTTTTATATATAATAATATAATATAGATAAGTTGTATTTTCAAATATTTAATAATTAACTTAAGGATGAAACTATTTGAATAGCTTTGAAATTACTACTTAGAATAGTTACTCCTCAATTTTCAATACCTCTTAATAAATAATGGAGCAACAATTATTTTCATTTATCATTGTATCAAAGTAGTAATTACCCTGTTGCTTCATGCCTTGTCCTCTCTTGTGGGTGAAATAATTGTTTTTACCTTTGTGCATGTTTTTTTATTATGGAGGTAATTTCAAGGTTTTATTATATTATTTAATTATTGATAATTTTCCTTCCTTGTGGGTGAAATAATTGCTTTTACCTTTGTTTATGTTTTTATTACGGGGCAAGTTTAAGGTTTTATTATATTATTTAATTATTGATGATTATGATAATATATTTTCAAATTTTCAATAACTAACTTTAAGGATGAAACTATCTAAATAGTTGTGAAATTACTACTTAGAAAAATTATTTTATTATATTATTTAATTAGTGATAATGATGATGATGATATATTTTCAAATCTTTAATAACTAACTTTAAGGATGAAACTATATGAATAATCGTGAAATTACTATTTAGAATAGTTATTTCTCAGTTTTCAATACCTCTCAATAAATAAAGGGGTCAATTATTTCCTTTTATCATTGTATCGAAGTAGTAATCGCCTTGCCTCTAGTGCCTTTTCCTTTACTGAGGATGAAACAACTACTTTTACCTTTGTCCATGTTTTTTATTATGGGGTAAGTTTGGTTATTGAGGGAGGAACGATTTTATTATATTATTTAACTATTGATGATGATGATTAACTTTAAGGATGAAACTATATGAATAGTAGTGAAATTACTACTTAGAATAGTTACTCCTAAAGGAGTTGTGGAAGATTGGGATTAATTATTGGGTAAGTTGGCTTAGTAAGGGACGAACGATTTTTACCTTTGTCCCTGTTTCTTATTATGAGTAATAACTATTGATGGTGATGATGAAATTGGTCTATGGGACCTTAAGAGGGTAAGGGATTAATTGCAATTCTTTAGAATTGTGTTTCTATGCTCAAAAAGCATTAACAAAAACTTTCCAAGATCACCATAGTTTTGTTGAGTTAAAAGATTAGCAAGGTTGATAGTGTGACAAATATTTTGAAACTAAGCTCTAAGGACAATCTAAGAGAAAATGATTTTCATTTCAACATTTTGTGACACTTTTTCATTTTTATATATAAATTTCATAATAGAAACATGGTATTTCTTTTATTATTATGAATGTAATTTTATCATTTAATTTAATAAGTTAGAAAGATTTTTTTAACTAACATTTTATAAATCTTTTATTAAAAATATTTTTTAATGAATTAATTATAATATATTTATATAAATTATATTTAATATATATATATATATATTTGTAAGTAAGAGATTTTATATATAAAGGGCCTTCAAAATCCAGACCAGAGTTACAAAAGCTTGAAAACAACTATGCTGTAGTTACCGAACTGCCCCAAGAAAGGGGAAACTAGTTCAGCCAGCCGGCTAAGTCTAGTAGTTTACAGTCTAACAATCTTAGATAAACAGAGCTAATCTGACTAGGCTACAGCTAAGAAAATAAACTAGTAAAAAGATCAAATCCCCAGAGGGGTCAAACACTTGGCAAATAACCTGGCTAGGTGGCTTGGTATGCCACGTCCCAAGGTTCCTCTTCGATGGGCGTCCCTTTCCCTTCCATTTGCATGTCAGCATCCAAGTTGCCCCCTTCCAGGTTGGCAACTGATAGAGTGACTCCGGGTAGATTGTGCGCGTGGATGCCCGTAGCTGCCATAGCCTCCGTGTCCCCATGCGTGGCCTGTACCAAGTTGCCACCTTCTGGCTGTTGCACCTGTTCATTCCTGTCGACGGGCTCTGCATGGGGCATCTTTGTTGCTGTTGCGGCTTCTGGAGTGGAGTGGAAAGCTTCCTGGAAGGTGGAAAGGATCTGAAGAAGAGTCGAGGTTTTCCCATCCAAAAGCTACAGTCGAAAATGAAGGTCCTCCAATCCTTGCCGGCGCTCAAAAACCAGCCCATAGAGGATGGCTAGATTGTCCTGCAGCTGCGAGTCAAGGATGGAGTTGGTGGAAGAGTTCGTCCTATGCTGGGCATTTCGAAGAAAGGGTGGCGCCTCCAAGGGTGGGCAGGAGGAGCAGGCTATCGGTGCAAAGGAAGGCCCGTTGGCTAGGGAATTCGGAGGAACTGCGGGAAATCGTGAGAGAGATCTCGGCGAGCTATCGGTGAAGACCAGACATTCAAACCAGGAGGCAGGCGGGGTGGAGGAGGAAAGAGGTTCCAGCTCGTGCTGTGAGGGCTGCGAGGAGTGCGTTGAGGGTGAGCCAGGGGGAGAAACAGATACACAGGGCCGAGGAGGATGCCATGGAGATCCTCTCCTTGGCCTCCCTCTTTGCCGTGGCATTTTGAGCTCGCAGGGAAGGCAAAACTGAAGAGAATGTCACGGATGGACGTGGAGAGCCTGGATAAGTCTGAAGGCGGTGAGCACCATGAAGGAAGGAAGCCAGAGTAAGCCAGGTCTGGGTGGCTGAGGGATAAGAGGGTCGGTTCGCATGCGGGGGTTAAAGACGCCTACAAACAGAGAAGCCATGGAGGAGACAACAATGGGAGTCAGGCGCACCAACGTTAATGGTGCAGCGGACATCGTAAAAGCAATAAATACATGGATTAGGCGGCGGGTCTTGGCACAAGCCCGACACATGGTCCCCTGCCATGTTGGCTTGTCCTCTCCTCCTCATCCCGCCATGTAGCCCGCACTAACACCCCATCTGAGGGATATTTAATATATTATTATTAATAAAATAAATGCAAATTATTTAGAAGCAAATCTTCATAGTTAATACAGCCTGAGTGGGCTAATGGTTAAGAACATGTGTTTCCTCTTAAGAGATCGCAAGTTCAAATCCAGAGGGGGATAGGGTATGTATACCTCTGTAGAATTTACCAGTCAAATCATTGGGCAGAGGGGGTCTCTTGTCCCACAAACAAGGGGGTCTCATATAGCAATTTGGACTGGGCAGAGGGGAGGGGGTCCCTTGTCCCACAAACAAGAAGGTCTCATACACCAATTTGATGTGGCTTGATTGTGACCTTAAAAATAGATTATTATTATTATTATTATTTGGTTTTGTAAAATAAATCTTCATTTTTTATCTTTCTATTCATGATGTAATTTATAATTTATTTTTATAAATGAATCCTAATATATTTATATAAATTATATTTAATATAATATTATTAATAAAATAAATAAGTTATTTAAAAATTAATCTTTATTACAATAATTCATTAACATAAGTAAATGAATTGTTTTATAAAATAAATCTCTTATTTTTTACTTTCTTATAAATTTTAAGAAAGAAAATGCCCTAAAATTTGTAGTCATTATACATTATGTTTATACTCATTATACATTATGTTGCAAAGAGGTAAGATGACCCTTTTTTCAAGTGCTCCTAATTAACTTAAGAGAAAAATTATAATGCAATAATATAAGTTAATAATAAACCAATTCTACAATATATAATAATGAGTCAATTTTGCATATATGAACCAAAAATATAGATTATAGCATGTTAAATTTATATAATCTAAACAATATAATGATTTATTTTGATTATCATTTTTTTATTCAATTTTATAGAAGAATTTTATGATTAAGATCTTACAATATTTGAGAATACAATTTTTTGGTAGAGATACATTAAATCTTCAAGTTATTTAGGGAATCGGTACACTCCATAAAATGGTTGAGTTTTGGGGGGCATCACCCAATGTCTAGCATTATCCCACAATATCATTATACTTACAACTCCACCAAGTCCAATCCCGAATCCCAATCCCAATGCAACCAATGAGACATGTTCATCTACATGACTTAGCCATCCTCGTCCTCTAGAGCCTTCCACTATGTTATTGTTTTGTGTTTCCTTGCATAGTTGTAAAGGATAGTTGCATAAGCATTTGTTCCCTTCAAATGAATTCTCACTAAAAGTGTCAAATTGTGTTCCTTTTGGGATTCTTCCACAAAGTCTATTCTATGAAATGTCCAGATATGCCAACTTGGTTAATATGGAGAACTCTTGAAGAATCATTCCACTTAAATTATTTCTGGACAAGTCCAACTCTTCCAAAGTAGATATCTCACTAAGAGATGGAGGTATTTTCCCTTCCAATTGATTTCTAGATAAATTCAATAGTCGTAGACCACTGAAACTTCCTATGCTTGGAGGTATCTCTCCTATAAGATTATTATTAGACAAATCAAATATAGTGTTGGCAGACAACATATATGTGAGACCATACTCAAATCCCTTTATTATAACCCTCAGATCCTCATATAGTGTGTTACCACTGAGTTGGGAAGATCCAAGGATTCTGAATCCTTTGAGTTCATAAAGATTGGATAATATTTTCCCATTGAAATTGTTGTTGGATAAATCCAACACTTGCAACTTGGTGAAATCTGTGACCCATTGAGGGATACCACCCTGGAGCTTATTATGACCAAGACATAAGACTCTTAAGCCGCTAAAAAATTTGAGATATTGAGGAAGCTCGCTTGTTAATTCATTTTTTCTTAAATCTAATAATTGAAGTTCAGTGCAATGGGCCAAAGATGTAGGGATAGTGCCATAAAAGTTATTAGAATGAGCAGAGAGAGCTTTGATAGAAACTGGAAAGCCTATGTTCAGAGTTCCACTAAGTTTATTCTCAAACACCTTCAACCTTTGTAAAGCCACACATTTATTTAATGTCAGTGGTATTCTACCTGACAACAAGTTGGTCGTTAGTGTCAAAACCATGAGAAACTTGCAATTTCCTAAAAATTTAGGGATAGTTCCACTCAACTTGTTTTTAAATAAACCCAATTGTTGGAGTTCCACACATTCTCCGATACCTTCAGGAATCGTACCTGTTAGATTGTTGATATCCAAGTAAATAGTTTGAAGCTTAGTCAAATTGCCAATACCTTCAGGTATATTCCCTGTTAACATGTTCCTACCCAGATGTAGGAAAGTCAACTTATTCAATTTTGAAATGCCTTCTGGTATGTACCAATGAGCATATTTAAACCAAGATGTAAGAAGGCCATCTGAGTCAATTTTGTAATAGATTCTTTTGGTATGATTCCAGTGAAAGTATTTCCACCCAAACTTAGCTGGGCCAACTGAGTCAAATTGGCAATTCCTTCAAGTATGCTACCCGTTAAATTGTTGTTGTGAAAGTAAAGTTCTTCAAGCATACTTAAATTTCCCATACCTCGAGGTATGCTTCCTTTTAGCCTATTTCTACCCAGATTTAGTTTGGTTAACTGACTCAATTTGGTAATGGATTCAGGAATGACACTAGAAAACGTATTATAACTCAGAGATAGGAAAGTCAGCTTACTCAAATTGGTAATGGCTTCAGGTATGCTACCACTCATGTCATTTTCAGCCAGACTCAAGGTGGAAAGGGGGAGCTTGAATATACTCATTGGTATGGAGCCATGAATCTTGTTGGCTCCTAAATTCAGCCATTCAAGATTGTTGCAATTTCCTATTTCGGAAGGGATCATTCCTGAAATATTACCTGGGCCATAAATAGACAGTTGACGAATCTCTCTCAAATTTCCCAACTGAGGTGGTACACTTCCTGACCATCTGTTGTCCCCCAAAAACAAAATCGTCAGGGAAGAGAGGTTTCCAAGAAATGGAGGAATGGTATTCTCGAAATTGCTTGTTTGTAGTTATAGGTACTTTAATTCCCGCAACAACCCCAATTGAGCTGGAATTCTTCCACTCAAGTTGTTATGGCGATATACGATAGCTGAGTACAATTGCCAAGAGTTGGAGGGATGTGACCACTTAGTGAGTTGCTTTCGAAGTAAAGATAAGATATATTTCTGAGCAGACCCAAAACTGAAGGGATTGGACCAGTGAGATTGTTGTATCCAATAAACAAGGCTTGGAGAGAACTCAGTTGCTCAATGCGGGAGGGATGTGACCACTTAGTGAGTTTCCTTCTAAGTATAAATAAGATAGATTTACCATCAAACCCAAAACTAAATGGATTGGGCTAGTGAGATTGTTGCCTCCAATGGACAACCCTTGGATGGACGTGCAGTTGCTTAGGCGAGTTGGAATACTTCCACTAATATTATTGTCGGCCAAGCCAAGTATTTGCTGAAAGTCTGATCCATTGAAGGCGCGTACAATTACACAGTGATCTTGGAATAGTACCCCAAAGCAGTGATCTTGGAAAAGTACCCCAAAGCATATTAAAGCTAAGGTCGAGTATTCCCAATGATTTTAGCTGCCCAAGCTCGGGTGGAATTCTTCCTGTCAGATTATTCCCAGAAAGATTGAAAGTGTGTAATAATGAAAGGCTACCGAGAGATGGTGAAAGATTACCTTCTAATCTTAAGCCAATAAGTGTTATGGAAACCACTCTCTTCGTGCGCTTTCTGCACCGTATCCCATTCCAGGAGCACACATTCTGTGAGTTTTGTGCCGTCCAGTTGAGAAGGGATCCATATGGATCGAACTTGACAGTATTTCTGAACGACGAAAGCGCCTCCACGTCCCTTCTGTCGTGAACATTGATCGGTGATGTCAATTCAGTTTTCTCACTATTGAGTTGAAGAGAAGTGCTCCCACACGGTATACGATTGAAGAAATGATGATGGTATAAAGCATGTTCCCCATGAATATGGGAGGAATAATATGGCTTCTTCATTGAGGAACTAATAGTCACTGCAGTTACAGTATCCAACGCTATTGTAGGTGCCATGATAAAAAAACCAAACAATTTGCATTATCACCATCACTGAAGACACACCAGTTCTCTCTCTTTTCTCGACTTTAAGGGTTATAATGCCTCTTGCCTTCTTTACGATCAGTATGCGTGAGGGATATATATAGAAACAAGTACGTATGGCATTGGCATGCGCATTACTTGTGGCCAGGTATGAAGTTTGCTGTAAGGTATGAAGTTTTCAGGTATGAAGTTAAGTTTGATAGTCGAATTTAGTAAGCACCAAGGGTTAGCTCAGTTGCAAGACGTACACATACTTCCTCATGTTATGGGGAGATAAGAGTTTCATTTGAAAAACCAATCAGATTGTAAAAAAATGTTTTCTAATAATTTAAAAAAATTAAAAAATTAGATGTAAATCAATGATATGGATAAAAAAATTAAATGTAAATCAATGAGATGGAGAAGTTCCGTAAAATAATCGATAAGAGGTCTGGACTCATTGAAGGTCGATGCACAGCAAATTGAAAAGTCTAAATGTAAATCAATGAGATGGAGAAGTTGCATAAACTAATCGATTATGGCGCAATTTGCAGAAATGTGAAGTTGATCGATTGAGGGGTGTTATTCCAAACGTTGAACTTAAATTGATTGTACATATGAGTTGTCAGACTATTAAATCGTTGACTTTGTGGCATAACTCTCCTCTGGCCTAATTGTAAGATGGCCACAAAATTTCAACTCATATTTTTATACCAAACAAGAGGCAAGTGATTTCATGAACAAAGTAGGTAATATGTTAATGGGCAAGCCATTTTATCAACAAAGTAAGTTATATGTTAATAGGCCAGTCATTTTATGAACAAAGTGGGTAATATGTTAATAGGCTAGTCATTTTATTAACAAAGTGGGTATGTATATATTTATTGTAAACCTTTATTATGGACCAAATTTGAAGCAAGCGATTTTATGAACAAAGTAGGTATATGTTCATTCTCAAACTTTTGGGTTTCCATTTTTTAATTGGTTAAGTCATTTCTAGATATGTTCATTGTCAGAGTTTATTATGGACCAAATCTCAAGCAAGCGATTTTATGAACAAAGTAGGTATATGTTCATTCTCAAACTTTTGGGTTTCCATTTTCTAATTGGTTAAGTCATTTCTAGATATGTTCATTGTCAAACTTTATTACATACCAAATTTGAAGCAAGCGCTTTTATAAACAAAGTAGATATATGTTCATTCTCAAACTTTTGGGTTTCCATTTTCTAATTGGTTAAGTCATTTCTAGATGTGTTCATTGTCAAACTTTATTACGCACCAAATCTGAAGCAAGCGATTTTATGAACAAAGTAGGTATGTGTTCATTCTCAAACTTTTGGGTTTCCATTTTCTAATTGGTTAAGTCATTTCTAGATATGTTCATTGTCAAACTTTATTACGCACCAAATTTGAAGCAAGCGATTTTATGAACAAAGTAGGTATATGTTCATTCTCAAAATTTGGGGTTTCCCTTTTCTAATTGGTTAAGTCATTTCTAGATATGTTCATTGTCAAACTTTATTACGCACCAAATCTGAAGCAAGCGATTTTATGAACAAAGTAGGTATATGTTCATTCTCAAACTTTTGGGTTTCCGTTTTCTAATTGGTTAAGTCATTTCTAGATATGTTCATTGTCAAACTTTATTACGCACCAAATCTGAAGCAAGCAATTTTATAAACAAAGTAGGTATATGTTCATTCTCAAACTTTTGGGTTTCCATTTTCTAATTGGTTAAGTCATTTCTAGATATGTTCATTGTCAAACTTTATTACGGACCAAATCTGAAGAAAGTGATTTTATGAACAAAGTAGGTATATGTTCATTCTAAAACTTTTGGGTTTCCATTTTCTAATTGGTTAATTCATTTCTAGATATGTTCATTGTCAAACTTTAATACACACCAAATCTGAAGCAAACGACTTTATGAACAAAGTAGGTATATGTTCATTCTCAAACTTTTGGGTTTCCATTTTCTAATTGGTTAAGTCATTTCTAGATATGTTCATTGTCAAACTTTATTACGCACCAAATCTGAAGCAAGCGATTTTATGAACAAAGTAGGTATATGTTCGTTCTCAAAATTTTGGGTTTCCATTTTCTAATTGGTTAAGTCATTCCAATTCTATAAATGATAATGATATGTTTTTTTTTTTTTTTTTAATTTAATTTTTTTGTTTTGTTTTTCACGCAAAAAAAAAAACAGTTTCATTGATATTCTATTAAGAATCAAGTGAAACTTTCAAATACATATAGATCAACGAAGATGATTTTTTCTTTATAGTTCGACAAAATTCTATAACCTTTTCTATCCATGATCCTATTGTCTTCAATCTAGAAAATGTTTTCTAATACAAAATATGAGAAGTTCATATCATTACAATATCGTTAACTAACAACTAGATCTAGAATATCGTATGTGTACTCCTGTCTTTAGAACAAAAAGTATTTATCTGCACTGACTACAGATCCTTGTATATATTCCTCGAAAAAAAGCCATCCAATAGAATAGTCCAGAGCTTTTTTGGAGAGTGAATATGCTTCAAAGTTAAATTTCCTGTGCACATGCATATATTTTATCCCATCAAAACAATCTTTTAATCTCCTAATTTTGTCCTTCCAATCATTTAGATATATCAGATTTAGATTTTCTTTGTCATTTATCCAATCAATAGCCACTTTCGAATCTCCAGCCACCATCATCTTATTTATGGATAAACTAGAAGTGAAGTGTAAGAGACCCCATAATCCCAAGATCTTTGCTTTCATATCATTTCCTTCACCGCCAACAAAATGAACTCTGAAGAAGTGATATGAACTAATTTTAAGAAAAATACCAATACCACATAAACCGCCAACAACTGCACCATCAAAGAACCCTATAGGAGTATCATCAAAATAGACTACATTGAGAATGCATTCCATTTTGTCATTTTCACAAGAGCCTGTGAATTCTTTAAATGAAAGAAGGATTTTAGTGACAATTATGGAATCCTGCCTGGCCAATTCTCAAATAATATTTTATTCATGTACTTCCACATGCCCCATAACACCAAAAAAGGAACACGCTGCAACTTTGGATATGTAGTGTACCATTGTAATATATTATCTTATAAAAAAGAGCAGCTCCAAGATTTCAGCATCTTTAGATAAATTAGGATATCTTTCCAAATATATTGTGAAACCTCACAATGCACAAAGAGGTGAGAGGTTGTCTCTTCAACTCTAAGACAGATACTACAAGTTCAAGGCCCAATCCCACCCCTTCTCCTATAATTAGCACCAGTAAGAATACAATCCATCAAACAAATCCACATGAAACAAATAATTTTACCTGGGATATTTACTTTCCAAATAGCCTTATACCACCATCTATTATCATCCAAGAGATTAATATATGATAAAGATTGATATGCTAAATTGGTAGTTACAGAACCCTTCACTCTATTCCATGACCATATAAGCTTATCTCTCGAATTATTAATAGAGATTCCACTGCTTCACAACATAATGAGAAAGTTATTCCACTTTGTAGCCATCTCACCTAACAAACCAAGGTGATTAGCCTTAAGCCAACATTGATTAATTCTAGCACCATTTGGGATAGCCGCCTATGCTAAAGAGAATATATGCACATTGTTTAGATGATGTATTAGAGGGCCTGAGAGACTGAAAGACGTATTACCTCCAATGAAAGGATCTAACCCAAGAATGACCTATTTTCCACATCCTATCGATCAAGCCATCCATCGCTTAATAAGAGGTAGAGATTTCATGAAATTTTTCCAGATAATAGAGGCTACCGGGAACTTACATTCATTTTTGCACAACCAAGAAGTCAAGTTGATACCTTTAAGGTATTTATTTTTTAGCATCGAATTCCATAATCCTTTTTCGAATATCCCTCTTGAGCATGACTTGGCAGCTAAAGATTGAGTGAACCAATATAGATTACGAATACTCCAACCACTATATTCCTTTGGCTTAGCAATGCTTTTCCATTTGGTTAAGTGGAAACCTGTATATTTTCTAGCACCTCTCCAAATAAATTTAGCGGTGAGTTGTTAGATCTTGTTGAGCATGGAGGAAGGAATCTTGACAAGACTAAGTCAGTACAAAGGAAGGCTTTGTAAGACAGATTTTGCTAAAATAAGCCTTCCTCCCACGGAGAGCCAACGGAAGGACCAGTTTCCAATTCTCTTCTCAACTTTTTGAATCATCCATTTCCAATCTGCTACTCTGTAATTGTTAGGTTTTAAATTAAAACTCAAGCATTTCATACTTTCGTCAATACTATTAATCTGTATATTAAATGTTGACCGCAACTTTTTCTCCAGAATTGAATCAATATTTTGTGCAAGGAAGCACGACTTATGGAAATTAACATCCATACCTATGGCTAGATAGAATTTTGTTAAAATAAATTGAAATGTCATCCAATCCTCGAAATTTCCAATGCCTAAGATGAGAACATCGTGGACAAAAAAAACATGAGAGATGATAGTCTCAGAAGCAACTTTGATTCCATGAAATGTCCCTTCTTCCACAGCATTTTTCATTAGTCTGCTAAAACACTCAACAACCAAAAGGAACAACAATGGGGAGAGAGGGAACCCCTGCCTTAAACCTCGATAGCTCTTAAAGAATTTCATAGGGGATCCATTTATCAAAAATGTCATGTTTACATTTGTTACACAAGCCATAATCCATTGGGCAAGCTCCCATTTTAATCCAATCTGAATTAGTAATAACCGCAGAAATTGCCATCTCACTTTGTCATATACCTTCTTTAAGTCCAAATTAAATATAATTTAACTTAACTTCTTTGACTTGGCAGTGTGTAAACACTCTTGGGCTATCCCCACAACATCATAAATCAATCTATCTTTAAGGAAGCCAAATTGTTCAGAGGAGATGCATGAGGCTATTTTGTCCTTTAGTCGGGAGGAAATGACCTTAGATAAGACTTTAGAAACAAAATTACATAGGGATATAGGCTTGAAATCATGGAAGGATTCTGGCTTTCTCACCTTAGGAATTAGGGTGAAAAAAAGTAGCATTGACAGCACCCAGAATATGACCTGAACATCTGGATTCCTCAACTGCTCTGAGAAGATCCTCCCCCATGCTGTCAAAGAAGTTCTAGAAGAGTTCCTTTGTACACCCATCCAAGCCACGGATTTTATCCTTTGGCATTCTACTAACAATTTCCTCAACTTCCTCTAAAGTGACTGGTTTACCTATCTCATCGCTTTCTACATCATTGAAGAACTTGGGCACATCCTTGAGTACTTTAATCTGATTGCAAGTGTCCTCTACCTCTATTGCACTGAACTAGTATTTGAAATGTTTATATGCAATCTCCTTAATATCTTTTTTGTAGATTTGTAGTTTCATTCCTCGTCAGCTATATCCCAGATTGTATTTTGACATCTTCTTTTAGAAACAAATTTATGAAAGAATTTTGTATTTTTGTCACCCTTTTCAATCCAAATTGCCTGACTTCTGAGCCTCCATGTTGATTCTTCCATTTCTAGAATCTTATCATTCCTTTGTTTAAGGGACCTGAGGAGGTTCAACTCTTTTTTCTCGAATACCTGAGACGAACAATTCTCGAAAAGCTTTGACATATTTTGTTTAATGTGAAGAAGTTCTGAGTCAAGTTGTTTCTTTTTATTTGACTTACAAAGAACGACAACTTATTTTAAGTTCTTAATTTTGCGCACAACAGATGGATAGATGATATATCCGACCAATTTTCCATAGATTGCCAAGTATTCCTAATAAGGGATGTAAAATCCAGATCAGATATCCAAGTGATATTGAATTTAAAGGGAGGGGAAACTTTATGACAAAACTTCTCAATTTGTAGGCAGATTGAATTATGATCAGATATGGTGGAGTTTATAATCCAGGTTCTTGTTTTACAATGATTTTTTAGGAGGGTTTCATCAATGAGGAACCAGTCTAATCTTTTTGAGATACTTGTTGCTCCAACTCTATAATTCCTCCATGTAGGAGCCATTTGGATCGGTTGGAGGTCCACTAACCCAGTCTGTAGGATATTAGAAAAGTAGTTTGCAAGAGGGTAATTTCTAGCTATGTTACCCCACACCTCCCGACCAAAAAGAGTAAAATTAAGATAGCCCCCAACTATGAGGCCATCTTCACTCAACAACCAAGACTCAAAAAGGTGCTGCCAAAAAATTTCACTTTCTTTGTATGGCGCATATAAAAATTGAGAAGTTTCACCTTTTCAGCAGAATGTTTGAATATGCCCTCCAGATATATACTTGCATTGGTGCCAAATGCACACAACTCAGCAAATGAAGGGTTCCACCCAGCCAATAAATCACCCGAACAACCATTTGGGTCAAGAGCAACATGGTTCCACATTGGAAGACACTGAAGAAAACAAACTTTAGCCTTTTCACCATCCACCAAGGTTTCTTGAAGGAAGACAATATTAGGATTAACCTGCTTCAGAAGAATTTTGAGGGATGCAATTTTGGTGCGTCCCCCAAACCCATGAAGATTGAAAGAAAAGATTATCATAAGGGAACGATTGAGGTCAGATGACTTTCTCTAAGGGCCGACATGGGAGCCGAAAATCGGGTTCACCAATAACAGGGGATAATGCTCCAAACTATGCCAAGCTGCCTTCAAAATCCCTAGGGGGTTTCTTTGGAATACGAGGCCGAGACTTTTTCCTAATTTTCACAATGGAATGAGCTGAACTGGAAGAAGGATTTGAGGCAATGTTGGAGATAGTAAGGGGCAAGGGAGATAAGGCCTCGACAACCTTACCCTTAAGGGTTAAAGAGAAATTTAACATAGTGTCTTTAGTAATGAAATCTCCACCAGAGGGTAAGGAAGAACATTCATAGGCCATGCGTTCACCACCAGAAGGAACAATAGGGAATTCAAAAACCACTGGAGAGGGGGAGGGGCCGAAGGTTCCTGTTCCTGGCTTACCCATACCTTTCGATAATAACTTACAAGTGCTCACGAGATTGACCCGAATGTCATTAGAAGAATCCCAACCTGGGGGGAAACAGGCTGGGTATCACCAGTAGAGCACTGAGGATTGTTTACACCACCCAATCCCTTAGATTCTAAGCCAGAAAAGACACCTGGATCGTTAAAATTCTTCATAAGAATGTCCCAAAAGTATTTAAAAATATCAAGAACCCAATTTTCATTAGTTCTTAAATAGTCAATCTTATCGGAGAAAAGTTTTTCAAAGAAGGAAGGAAGGAACAAATGCATCTTACCAAGGAATGATCCTTTGTCGAAAAGCTTAGGGAAGGAAAATCTGGCTTGGTCTTTAATCGTCCCTTACTGCTTTGGTTCAAGTCGGTGCTCCAAGGGAGCTAGCCACTTCACTTTAAGGTGACCAGGTTGCCAGCATGAATGGAAAACATAATGGTTCTATCCAATAGTCAACAGATTGATGGATGTGGTTATCCCCTATATGGATATCGATTTCATCTGGTAACCCCCTATCCAGATTGAATTACACAAGAACTCAAGAAAGTATTTTGTTACTCCAGTGAAGCGATTGGACATAAAAGAAAATAGACTTCCCAACCGACTTAACAATGGCTTAAAAAATTTTAATAGACCAAAAATCGATAGGAAAGTCAGGGAGCAACATCCAATGATATATTTTTGAAAAACTTTCAGAAAGTGGGTTAAATCTTGAGTACCATCTCTTAAGCATTGAAAGTCCTCTTCCAATAATCCAAGGAGAACTCATAACTTGCTACAAATCACCCTCAGACGGAAAATTAAAGACCATCCAATGGTTATAAAGGAGGCTAAATCTCGGGCTATAGCCTACGAGTGGATTCTAAAATATTAATACCTAGTTTGCCAATTGGTTCTTGTTCATTATTGTATAAAAAAAAATTCTAACTAAGGCTTTCTTGGCTAATCTCGAAACCATGCCCATTGCAACATCCCTGCGGAGAACACAGCTAGATTTGGCTTGTAGTGTACCTTTTTCACTACCGAGGTTTTCAAACCCCTCAGTTACCATTCTATACATGAATTTTTGCATAATTCGTACAGGAATTATAACCACATGCATTTAAACAATTAAACACATTTAAATTACAGAGTAAAACATATCTTGTTACTGCTATAATTAGTCAAGCCATAGTATTCAATAGTACTTCCTTTACACAGCGGAAAACATGATACATAAACAGCACGGTCATGCACAACATGATTAAAGCATAATTCAAACACTTATCTTTTAACAGCTATAGAAATCACCAACCAAGTGCAGGCCTTCCACAAACCTCCCAGCCTTAGACCACACTGTTCATCAGCTCAACAGTGGGTCACCCCCGAGCTGGGACTGAGCTCCACCCCAAGGCAAGGAATCCTAGGCTAGGCTGAGGTTACAGGGAGATAGCACATACACAACCACCAAGAAGAAAGCTCTCCCAGAAATCTCCCACGCTCACTGCACACAGACCCTCATTCCCCACATGCCTGTTCCACCCCAAGAGAGTGCACCTTCTCTGTCACCTGGACAGTCCTTCAGCTGCCAATCTCCCTTACCTTGGGTTACAGGAACAGACCAGACCAGAAGTCTCTGGGCTCTATGGCAGCTACAGGGTTCCTTCCAGGAGTTCTCTCCCCCCCTGCGCACTCTCTCACCTGGAGGAGTCGCTCACAGGCCAACAAGCCTCACGCAGTCCAATACTACATGGTCACAACAACCCATGGGGAACACAGACAAAGGATTCCCATAATGGTTCAACAGTCACAGGATGATCTCACGGACATGATTTCAGAACAGGGGCTCCATGCACAGGCTAGCTCAGCTTTTCCCGAACAACCAAGGATCCTTCCACTTGAGTTCAACACAGGGTTCCTGTTCAGGAAATGTGCTCCCGGGTTTGCCTAGAATAGACACAGACTCCACAGCTCTGGACAGGGGTGTACACAAATTATTCAGGACAAACACAAGCTTTCTTTTCTATATCAGAATTACACGAGGGTCTCTTACAGACTGGCTTCCCTTGATCACCCTCAGGACAGTCAGATTGAATGGATGAGAACCCCCTCACACGGTTCATCTCGGCGATTATATTTGCATGCACCAGGGTTGGCACTTGTCACCCTGGGAACTGCATGCATTCCACAACGTGCAGCCCCTTTGCAGGTTCCCTCCCTTGCCAGGAACTTAGGATAAAATAATATGCACATGGCTCTTTTTGGAAATAATATTAAAATATTATTCCAGGCCTAAGCCCCCTAGGCTTAGCCCCTAGTCTCAACACTCAGCCCCTTTTCCCACCTTTCAGCCCCTAATCCCTTGCCCACTCTGTGGACGCTCAGTCCCCCTTCACTTATTCATCGTGGTCGGTCTACACCTGGCGGTGTTTATATTTTATTGATGTGCTGCATATATATACAGATACAAAATCCAGGCCCTTGGCCTTCAACCCTTAGGCTCTCTGGCCTAATAAAACACATAAGCCTACTGGCTTATACAAAACTTGGCTCACCAGCCTATAACACATATTTACAATCTCTTTCAGATCATAGTTTACATCGGGGCTCAGCCTTGGGGACACTACAATCCCCCTCCCCTTATTTTTGCACTGTCCTCAGTGCAGCTTTACATAGCATCTGCATGCCTTTCAAAATTTTCAAAAAGATGCGAGTACTCTGCCCGCATAACTTCTTCATGCTACCATGTCGCGTCCTCAGGACCGTACCAGGTCCATTGGAACTTTACAAGCTCTATAGCTCGATTCCGGAGCTGCTTTCATTTCCTGTCCAATATGCGCACAGGATGCACTTGCAGGACACCTTCTGGTTCCACCTGGATCACAGTCCAATCGATAACATGATTAGCATCAGGTACGTATTTCTTAAGTAGTGAAACATGAAACACATTATGTACAGTCATAGATGTAGGTAATGCAAGCATGTATGCAATTGGCCCAATCCTTTCCAGGATCTCAAATGGCCCACAAAATCTTGCTGCCAACTTGGCGCAACTTCCCAATTTCAGGGAAATCCTGTTAGTTTTCACTTTCAGGAAAACATGGTCACCCACTTTGAATTCTCTATGGGTTCCGTTACTATCAGCGTAACTTTTTTGCCTATCCTGGGCAGCTTTCAGATTTTGTTTGATTTTTATCATTTGATCTTCCATCTCTTTGAGTAGTTCAGGTCCAACTACTGTTCTATCAGCTGGATTATCCCAACTCACTGGAGTGTTGCACTTTCTTCCATAAAGTGCTTCGAATGGGCTTATCTTCAGAGATGCATGGTACCCATTATTGTAAGCGAATTCTACCAAATGCAGGTAGTCTTCCCACCTTGATGGTTTATCCATCACATACATTCTCAGCATGTCTTCTATTACTTTGTTTACTCTCTCTGTTTGTCCATCAGACTTGGGATGATATGTTGTACTGAAGTTCAGATTCATTCCGAATCCTTTGAACATTCCTTTCCATAAATTCAAAGTGAATTTCGGGTCCCTATCAAACACAATTGTCTTAGGAATTCCATGCAAGCGTGCAACTTCTTTTAAAAAGATATCAGCAACATCTGCTGCTCTGTGGGTGGTTTTCAGTGGAATAAAATGGGCAGATTTAGTAAGCTTGTCCACCACCACCATGATTGAATCATGCTGCTTGCTTGTTCTGGGCAATCCTGTGATAAAATCCATTGTTACCACATCCCATTTCCACTCAGGAATAGGTAAAGGCTGCAACAACCCTGTTTGGTGTCTGTGCTCAGCCTTGACCTTCTGGCATTCCATACATCTGGCGATGTATTCAATAATTTCCTTCTTCATACTTGGCCAAAAATAATGGCTTTTGACTGCTGCCATAGTCTTCTGATATCCAGGATGACCAGCATAAGTCACATTATGCATTTCTTTTAGAATTTCCATCTTCAATTCTCGGTCATTAGGTACATACACTCTGTTTTTATACAAAAGTAAACTATCAGTTCCCAAGGTGTAACTTTCCTTGGTTTGTGGTTTCTCATGCTGTTGTAGCTTTGCTACAAGTCTTTTGTATTGCAAATCAACACTTGCAGCCTCCACAATTCTGTCTTTCATCTCAGTTATGTACATGCTAATGGTTGTAGCATGTAATTCATGCACTTTTTTGCTGAGTTCATCATCCACTTTATTGTCTTTCCCTTTGATATGCTTGATATCAAAGTCATATTCACACAGAAATTCTAGCCATCTAATTTGCCTGGCATTTAGGGTTGGCTGATCAAATAGATATTTCAGACCGTTGTAGTCTGTTCTTAATTTGAATTTCTTGACCATGAGGTAATGTCTCCATTTCCTCAAGGCATGGACACCTGCTGCCAGCTCTAAATCATGAGTGGCATAATTCTTTTCATGCTCTTTCAGCTTTCGGGATTCATAACAAATTACAGATCCCTCTTGGCTGAGAACTCCTCCCAGCCCTTCCTTACACGCATCTGTGCACACTACTTAATCCTTACTTGGATCAGCAATCTTTAGGATTGGAGCACTAGTGAGCAGCTGCTTCAATTGTTGGAAGCTGCTCTCACATTATCAGTCCACTGGAACTTCTTCCTTTGCAAGGAAGTGATAGAATGAGCTATCCTTGAAAATCCAGCTATGAACCTCCTATAATAGCCTGCCAAACCCATAAAGGATCTAACTTCTGTCATATTTATTGGCGCTGGCCACTCTTGAATGGCCTATACCTTCTCAGGATCCACAGCGATCCCCTCTTCAGAAATAATGTGTCCCAAATAATGGATTTGCTTTTGGTAAAATGAGCACTTGCTGAGTTTTGCGTAAAGCTGGTGTTCTCTCAACACCTGCAGCACCATTCTAAGATGTTGTTCGTGTTCTTCCTCTATCTTGGAGTACACCAAGATATCCTCCAAGAAGACTATGACGAACTTGTCCAAATAATTTCTGAACACTCCATTCATTAAGCACATGAAGACAGTGGCGCGTTGGACAGTCCAAATAGCACCACAATGAACTCATAATGACCATACCTTGCTCTGAAGGCGGTCTTCCTGATGTCTTCATCTTTTATCCTCACTTGGTCATATCCATATCGAAGATCTATTTTCGAAAATAGTTTCGCATCCTTTAACTTATCAAAAAGATCATCAATCCTTGGCAGAGGATACTTGTTCTTGACAGTGACTTTATTCAACTGCCGAAAGTCAATGCATAGCCTCATCGTCCCATCTTTCTTCTTCATGAATAGGACCGGGGCTCCCCATGGTGACACGCTGGGACGACTATAGCCTTGCTTTAATAGTTCTTCGAGCTACAATTGCAACTCTTTCAGCTCTGGTGTACTCATCCTATAAGGAGATTTCGAAACTGGATCTTCTCCAGGCATTATATTTATAGAGAAATCGATGTCCCTATTCGGAGGTAGTCCAGGCACCTCCTGAAACACATCCTCAAACTCTTTGAGCACCCTGTGGTCTTCCATATTTGAGACCACATTTTGGAATACTTCTTCCACCCGGGCTGCAAATAATTGACAGCCTTTCCGGTAACATTTCTTCAGCTGCATAGCTAAGATTTCCCTCACAGCCACGGCTCTGGGAATTCCTTGGACTGTTACCTGATTTCCCTCTTCTTTTAGACATGTGAACCTCTTGTTTCGACAATCCAGAAGGGCATGGTGCTGGTCCAACCAGTCCATCCCAATTAAGCAATCATATGAGCCTAAAGGCAGAATGTTCAATTCAGCCTTGGTGCTCATTCCTTTCATGTCCACCGAACAGGACTTAACCAATTCAGTGACCTTCCTCTTGGTCCCTGTGGCTAACTGCACTAACCAAGACTTCTCATGTTTTCTCTTCGTTAGATGCAAAATTTCCACCACCCTAGGATCTACATAACTATGGCTAGCCCCTGAATCAATTAAAATAACAAGTGGTCGGTTGTTGATCATACCTTCCACTTCAATCATGTGTGATTAAAATTTTGCTTGCTTGTTGTCCAGGGCTGCATAGATCCTCGACATTATGTTTCCCATATCCTCCACTGTTTCAGCTTGTTGAACAGTATGGACAGTTCTTGCTTTGTCTTTTCTATGGGGGCAGTCTCTGTACCTATGATTCCCTTTATAGCCCCAACATTCCATGGGTGGAGGCCTTGGCATCTGTTCACTCCCTTCAACTTTCATGGGCTCTTTAAAATATGACTGTCCCTAAGGACTGTTTCTGAAAAAGGAAGACTTGCTTCCCTTCTACCTCTGTTCTTTCTTAAACCTCTTCTGGTTATCCCAAGCCTTCCGAAAGGTAGGCTTTTCTCTCTGCTGTTCATATAGGAATTTCTCCCTTCTTATGGTTTCTTCCATGGTCTTAGGATCATCGTATTGAATCTTATCACCAGTGGAAGGTGGCAATCCACTCAGATACCTCTGAATTTTGACAGCCTCGTCTTTGATGAATGGGACATACTTCAATAGTTCTAGAAAACTTCGTTCATACTCATCCATGGTCATACTGCCCAACTTGAGTTCGAAGAACTCCTTCATCTTCCTGTCATAGTATCTTTTAGTCAGGTATTTCTTCTCGAAATACCTCTTGAATTCCTTCCAAGTGACCTCTTTCTCTTTGATGTGTTGCACCTACACAAACTGACCCCACCATATGGAGGATTTTCCTTTCAACTAGTACATTGCAATTCTTCCCTCTGCATGGGCAGAATAATTCTGCAGCTGGAAGTATTTCTTCATGCCAAGCAACCATGTCTTGGCATCTTCCTCCTTCTTATGTTCTCCATCGAATGTTGGAGGCTTAATTTTATTCATCTCTTCTTTCAATTCCTCCCTTCCAGATTTTTTATGTTTTCTGGTAGGGGACGGGCTCGAATTGCTGTGTGTCTCCCTGTCCGAATATTTTTGGGAGCGACTGTGACGTCGGCCACCACTCCTCGATCTACTTCTTCTCCCATGGTCTCTGCGACTCTCTGTCATACCTGAGTCTCTTCCCTTATCAAGTTTCTTCTCTATTCTTTCCAGACTCTGTAAGAATTTTAAGTTTAATTTCCCTTGTCGATCCTTGACTTTCATGAGCTTTCGGCTATCATCTCGACGCTCCTTGGCCTCTCTTTGCAATCCTTCAAGGATTTTCATTATATGTCCTTCCTTATCCATCTCCTTTCCATGCCCATTAGAGTTCAATCCTTTGACTCCCAGGTTAACATCCTTTCCTTCCTGTTCATCTTCTATTTCAGGGGTAGTCCGTACCTTTCCCCACTCCATATTCGGCGTTGGTTAACTGGAGTACTGCCCTCCGTTAAATCTGCACACACACTGTGCAATCAAATTTGAAATTTTTCAGGCCATTTAAACCTTCACAAACAATCCACAATATTTATAACTAATATGAACAAGAACGAAAGACATTTCAACTTCACAAAGTTTTCCAAGCTCTGTCTGACTCTGCAATTTCTGGAGTTTCGGAACTTCAGAATCTCGGTCCGAAGAACTTTGAAATTATCCTATTTCCCTATCGGGAAATTTTCCTCCCACAGGAAACTTTTTGAGGTCTCCCTTCCTTCTATCGGGGTTACCTCTATCGGGGTTTTGAAACTGGCAATGTTCTGGTGGGTTGAATCCCCGATTTCCCGATTTCTCGATGCGCTACTTCTGTGCTAGCCCTTCGGGCTATACCCTCACCATACAACTAACCTCCGTATGACTTCCCATCGGGGTTTTGAGTTCTAATTTCCCAATGAGCTCTTCATGCGCTAGCCCTCCTGGCTAAGCTCCCACCATATGACCACTGCCCATGACCGTGATCAATCCTCCTATCAGGGTTTCGGGGTTTGTGATGTTGCGATGCACATGTATTCGCAACCCCCAATCCTCCGATCCCCGAGGTGCTTTTACACTGGCTAGCCCTCCTGGCTCAGCCCCTGGTCCACATGACCATAATTTCCCGGGACCGTAGTCCTACCTCCTATTGGGGCTACAGGGTTTATGGTGTCGTAAAACACTCTACCCCAAGACTCACTATCCTCTGACTCCCGACGCATTCCTTTATGTGTTAGCCCCTACTATGGGCTCTACACCATGTGACCATTGACTCGTGACCCCGGCCTTTTCCCTTATCGGGGTTCGAGGTTTTGTGAATCAAAACGTGCCAAAACTCTTGACAATGGAATCCCCGATTTCCCAATTTC
This sequence comes from Picea engelmannii, assembly GCA_009831015.1. Lineage (NCBI taxonomy): Eukaryota > Viridiplantae > Streptophyta > Pinopsida > Pinales > Pinaceae > Picea > Picea engelmannii. Next base: position 532,374 of record ML786603.1, on the reverse strand, counting down.
CCGATGAGCTTTGACCTTATCCCCATTGGCTATGCCGAGGTCCATGTGACCTCTACCTTGTGACCGTAATCAAACCGTTCATCAGGGTTTTAGGGTTCAGAGTTTCACAATGCATGGACTCCTTGTCCCCGCGATTCCTGATTTCCTGAATTCTGATTTTCGATGTACTCATCTATTGGCACTTTCCCCGATGGTGCAGATCTCTGCCACGTGTCCACTAAATTAACGGTCCCAATTTCCTCCGGGGTTCGGGACTTGAAAGGTCTCGAGTTCCTTGGCTCCTGAAGCTCCGAAATACCGATAAACTCTCGGTTCCCTGCCACCTGTCCCAACAGATGGACGTCCCAGATCTTTTCAGGGTTTCGGGGTTTCTATTGTTGAAAAACACTCGACCACGAGATTCCTGACCCTTCTAATCCTAATGGGAACTCCCATGCGACTTCTATCCGATCCAACGGATGATGGATAACTGGTCCACGATCCAACGGTTCACGCCCTGGAGCTTGGACTCCCAGCGCGACCGTAACCTCTTCACTTATTCGATAGATCTAATGGCTGACGGGATCCTATCGATCTCCTTTACAAGATCCTGACCGTCCACTTCCTTCTTAGCTATCTGTTGTTCCCCCTGCACGTAACCTTGTAGCAACTATTCAACCACTTTATGCACAGACTCTCGGTGCTTCTCCTCGACGGATTTGGAAACCTTATCCCTCCTGAGCTTATAGGCACGGTCAAGTAACTCCTATACACTCCGGGCCATACCAGGGTTCGAAATTGGTCCTCCAAACACAATTTCTCCTCTCACCCTCGGTCCAAAGACCACTCAACTAGCCCATCTAGGCTCAGTGTCGAAACCTTCACTCTGATACCAATTTGTAGTGTACCTTTTTCACTACCGAGGTTTTCAAACCTCTCGGTTACCATTCTATACATGAATTTTTGCATAATTCGTACAGGAATTATAACCACATGCATTTAAACAATTAAACACATTTAAATTACAGAGTGAAACATATCTTGTTACTGCTATAATTAGTCAATCCATAGTATTCAACAACACTTCCTTTGCATAGTGGAAAACATGATACATAAACATCATGGTCATGCACAACATGATTAAAGCATAATTCAAATACTTATCTTTTAACAGCTGTAGAAATCACCAACCAAGTGCAGGCCTTCCACGAACCTCCCATCCTTAGACCACACTATTCATCAGCTCAACAGTGGGTCACCCCAGAGCTAGGACCGAGCTCGACCCCAAGGCAAGGAATCCTAGGCTAGGCTGAGGTTACAGGGAGATAGCACATACACAACCACCAGGAAGAAAGCTCTCCCAGGAATCTCCCACGCTCACTGCCCACAGACCCTCATTCCACACATGCCTGTTCCACCCCAGGAGAGTGCACCTTCTCTATCACCTGGACAGTCCTTCCACTTTCATTCTCCCTTACCTTGGGTTAAAGGAACAGACCGGACCGGAAGTCTCCAGGCTCTATGGCAGCTACAGGGTTCCTTCCAGGAGTTCTCTCCCCCCCTGCGCACTCTCTCACCTGGAGGAGTCACTCACAGGCCAACAAGCCTCACGCAGTCCAATACTGCGTGGTCACAACAACCCACGGGGAACACAGAAAAAGGATTCCCATAACGATTTAGCAGTCACAGGATGATCTCACGGACATGATTTCGGAACAGGGGCTCCACGCATAGGCTAGCTCAGCTTTTCCCGAACAACCAAGGATCCTTCCACTCGAGTTCAACACAGGGTTCCTGTTCAGGAAATGCACTCCCGGGTTTGCCTAGAACAAACACAGACTCCACAGCTCTGGACAGGGGTGTACACGGATTCTTCAGGACAAACACATGCTTTCTTTTCTGTATCAGAATTACACGAGGGTCTCTTATAGACTAGCTTCCCTTGATCACCCTCAGGATAGTCCGATCGAATGGATGAGAACCCCCTCACGCAGTTCATCTCGGAGATTATATTTGCATGCACCAGGGTTGACACTTATCACCCTGGGAACTTCATGCGTTCCACAGCGTGCATCCCCTTTGCACGTTCCCTCCCTTGCCAGGAACTTAGGATAAAATAATATGCACATGGCTCTTTTTGGAAATAATATTAAAATATTATTCCAGGCCTAAGCCCCCTAGTCTTAGCCCCTAGGCTCAACATTCAGCCCCTTTTCCCACCTTTCAGCCCCTAATCCTTTGCCCACTCTGTGGACGCTCAGTCCCCCTTCACTCATTCATCGTGGTTGGTCTGCACCTGGCGGTGTTTATATTTTACTGATGTGTTGCATATATATACAGATACAAAATCCAGGCCCTTGGCCTTCAACCCTTAGGCTCTCTGGCCTAATCAAACACATAAGCCTACTGGCTTATACAAAACTTGGCTCACCAGCCTATAACACATATTTACAATCTCTTTCAGATCATAGTTTACATCGGGGCTTTGCCTTGGGGACACTACAAGGCTTCTCTAAATTTCAAACTCTTATGTTTGCAGAGTGAATGAGCAATATTTCCAGACACCATGTTACATTCAATACCACCCACACACGAAGGAGGTTTCCTCTCAGGTATTATCGACAAAAATACACCATGGGAAGTGATGGAAGCAAATTTAGGTGAAGTAGGGGAACAATCGGCCCGAGGGAGTTCGCCCATGTGCCTTTCCTCACTCTAGTTTGTTCCTATCACGTGACAGGGGTCAAGTGAGCTTCCATTGTGGAGATCTATGGACATCTGTTGAGCCTTCTTTGCTTGTCGGCCAAGAATATTCGCATATGGAGTAGTCCCACCTAACACCTGACACATACAATCGTACATTAACTTGTAGGTGTCATCATCTAGGAACAACCCTTCACTGGCCCACAATGCATCCTCGTCTGCCCATGAGATATCGACTGGATCTGCTATCCTAGTCACAAACCACTGAATATTTCCTACCTAATCCCACGGGTCGAGTCAGAAAATCCACGTCATGTCCGCTATGGCCGCCACGCTGTGAAAACCCTATGACCTAGCTATACTGCGGAAACCCTAGCCCTCATTATGAGCTTAGTTTCTTCAAATTTAAAATTAATTTTATGTGGAATATGGTTAGCTTTAATTATTGTTGTGGATTAATAATCAACAAGCACTACATTATACTTATTCTCTCATAGTTATATATTGATTTCTTGTGCATATATATATATATATATATATATATATATATATATATATATATATGAATGAGAAACTTGAAATTACTAGGTGCCTTAAGACCATGTTTTTTTGTTTTAATATAATTAATCAATTCCAGTTTTTTAAAGTGTAGTTCTTAGTCTATACTTGTGCACCATATAAATTGTTTTCTACATGGGGAATGCAATAAAATGTTATGCCATAAATAAAAGACCTATATACTTTATAACTATGATATATGCACAAACAAAAATCAATAAAAAATATTAAATATTTTTGTTTTCCTTTTATATATATATATATATATATATAATCTCATAAAAAATTCTATAAGTGTGTGTGCTTTCATCAGTGTTGAATAGAGACCTTGAAAAATGAATGTGCTTTTGTTTATGCATCTTGAACCACCAAATTTGTGATTTGAAGCTAAAACCAAAGCAACCAATTCATCCAATAAGTAGAGTAAAAGAGAGAATCCCACCCATTTTTTTGAATGCACAAGAAAACACATAAATTTTATTTTACATAAAATGAAAACTATGCAACACTCCCTCACCATGACATGTTTCAAAATGACATTTTTCACACTAAACCTTTTTTCATAGGAAAAAGACCTATTTTCCTCTCTCGAGCATAGTCAATGCCCGTAAACCTATCCCTTTTGTACAAAACCATATAATGGTGCCTAGAATACCACTTGGAGGTCAAAGACCCCACAAAGAGAGAAAGTGTCATGGTTGGAGGCCTTGTTCATAGTGTTTGAGGCCTAGAAGGTTCATTTTGCTACGTAAGTCCCTTGTTTCTTTTTCAACCATGGTCTAAGACCTTAAACTCGTCACTATTTACCAAACCAATTAATGGCATCCATATCCCACTCAGAGCTAGATATCCCATAAAAAATGCCTATGTGGTGTTTGAAAGCATCTTTTATCACGCTTGAGCCCAAGAAGATATATTAAATTCCCAAGGCCCTTGTTATACTTCCCTAACCATTGTCAATAAGCAAAGACCTATCAATTTTATTGAAGACATGCTTAATGTCCCATGTTAAACAACTCATAGTCAAAAGATGCCTAGTACAGGGAATGTTTTGTGGATTATAGATGTTTTCATGGTAATTAATACCAAGAACCATAATTTAGGGGACAAGTCCCTTTTTTTCCATGTGTGACCTTGATTAGATCTCTAGACATATTCTTGGTACACAACTAACCTACTCATGGAACCCATAGTACCCTTGGAGACAATTAATAACCAATAGAGGTTAGATGTCATCAGTTCGATGGCTCATGCATGGTGCTTGAACTTGAGAAGAAATATTTAGGGACACAGACTCTTGTTTCCCTCCCTCAACTATGGTCATGGACTCAAGACCCATCCATGATGCCCAAGACCTCATAATGGCACCCATATTTAACTCGGATGCCAAATATTCCCTGGAGAGGGCTTGTGTTGTGGGTTGTAAGTGTCATTCATCCTGCTTGAGCTCAAGAATATTCAATTAGGGCTTAAGGTCGTTGTTTCTCCCTAACCATTCTTATTTCTCAACACACATTTCTAGTCCACAAAATCTATCCACATTTCTTGCTCAAAGACTAAAGACCCCCTATAAAGTTCCTATGTGTTGATTTGAGTAATTTTTTAAGGATTGTGTTCTCAATAAGTTTAATAAGAGACTAAGGAACTTTTTTTCATTATTTGATGATGGTCTAGCTTTAGTAATATCCTGTCACTATGTGTAGGTTTTTTTCATGGTGCTTAAGCTCAAGAAGTTTGAATTATGGTTTAAGGCCCTTATTCCTAACTTTAACCATTTCTAGGCATCAAGATCCATTTCTAATGCTCAAAACCTTCTTGTGGTATCTATATCCTACTTGAAGGCTTGAAAATAACTCCTTCAAAGGAGGTGTGTGTTGGTTCAAGGACTCGATCAAGGCTATTTAGCCATAGAAGATTCAACAATATCTCGAGGCATTTTTTTTCCTTCCTTGATCATGTTCAAGGCACCATGACCCATCCTTGGTTTCAAAAACCTCTTAATGTCATCCATATCCTACTTTGATGTGAAATAACTCCTATAGAAAGCTTATGTTGTGGTTTACAAGAGTTGTTCATCATGATTGAGATGAAGAAGTGATGTTCATGGGATAGTAACAACTTAAGACCTAAGTATTTTCCTCCCCTAACCTTGACACTTAAGATATAAAAGGTTCATTTAGGGCTTAAGCCCCTTGCTCCCCCCTAACCATGTTTATAACTCAAGACCTGTTTCTAGTGAAAAAAAGATACTCATGACGTCCACATTCCACTCGAATGCTAAATAACACTGATTGATCTGTAAATGAAGGATGTATAATGCACTCCCTTTATCAACATGGATACTTTGTGGATTTAACTTTATGTTCTCTATTCCCAGTCTTGGACAAATATATTAGTCTTTAGAATGGCTACAAAGCTTGTATTCTTGTTGAAATTTTGAGTGCAATTGGTCTGCAAAACTAGCCTAGAATTGTGATATGGCCTTTTCTCTGAAATAACTTGCACACAAGTAACCAATAACAATGCCCACAATAAAAAATAATCTGAGTCGGTTTCTCTGTTGTTTTTCACTAAGTAAAAACATAGAAATTTGCTATGTTTCTTTTCTTCAAATATTGCTCCTACTCCTGAGGTATGAGAATATGGTTCTTTTTGTTTGTATTGGTTTGTTTCTAGGACAAATCGCTTCACATATATTATGTATTGTGAAGTGCATTCATAATAGTTTTGATTGGTATCAACTCATCCTAACCTATTCATTAACTAATGAACCAATTCTTTGGTCAAACGAGTGAATAGTTGCAATAGTATAGGATTAAATGAAACCAATAAATAAGCTATAAATAAGCTAGATTGTTCAATGAACAACCTCTGTAAACTACATTGTTCAATGAATAACCTTTGTTTATCACAGGATTTCTCTCAAGCTTAACATATCGATAGAATACATGGTTCAATTCCATTCATTCAAGTGGTAAAGGAGTCACTTCCAATTTCCTCATGCTTTACACCAAACTCTAATTCAAACCATTCATTAAAACATGTATGGGTTGGTCATTGTATGAAAAATATGTATATGAAATGGAAATTATCTAGAACATGTATAAAAAGACAATTAACTAATACATATGTAATACATATATGAGAGGTCACTCATTAACTATATGAGAGAGTGTTGTTATTTAATATATGAGATGGAAATTAATTGATAATTATATGAATTGACTTTTTGAGAAATGGGAATAAGACAAACCCCACACCAACCAAAGGTATTAGAGGCTTGACATGCCAAATTGCATCAAACCACATATGTCAGCAATTGGAGGAAAGAGTATTTCAAAAGAATTCATATTGCACTTCATATTCACTAGTTTTTAGATGAAAAATGTTGACGATTTCCCCTTGTCCAACTCACATACCAATAACCAATAAACACTATCCTATGGACACCCTTGAAGTGACAGAGGCACAATGCCTATATGGACCTGTAATACCTCAAGAGGGATAACTTCACATTCTATAGCCTCACTTGGGATCACTCTCGTGCATACAACTTCAACAATGTGAAACACATAGTGTATAGGTTGGCTTTGGGATGCCAACAATCTCCTTCAATTCAATTATTTTGTTATCGTATTGTTCCTTACAATCAGATTTAGAAACTCAACTATTAATTTGAAACAACCATCTCATGGAAACCTTTGATCTCGAATCTCAAAGTAAGATGAACAATGGGAATTAGAAAGATATTGGCATTCTTCAATTTCCCATTAGAATGAAATTCTAAGTAAACTCAACATAACTACAACTAGTAATTCTTTCTTAGGACCATTGAAACACTTAGAGAAACATATAAATCATAAATAAGGGAAACATATAAATCACACATAAGATATTTCTTACTGCAAATAAAATCAATCACATAATGGACACAAATATTTTACCCTGGAAACCCAAATAGGAAAACCAACTTTGAATTTGCTCAGTTTTCATTTCGATGATATTTGGTTACAATGTAGCTCATGGTTCTTTTTGCATACTCCCCTCCTTGGCCAAAAGACCTTTTGTGAGTCAAGATACAAGAAGAAATAAGGAGAGCTGCGGTGATGGGAAGTCCAATAGGCCTATCCTTTCATTTCTCATTTCTTAATCTTTTCTCTCCTATTTTCATTTTCTATTTTATTTAATTATTATTTTTCCTCTCTTTTGTCTCATTTAATTTTTAACATTTGCATTGTCCTTTATATTTTCTAATCTTCATCGATCACCAAATTACACTTATAGGTACTATGTATTACAACCATTGGTTTGTTTGGATCAATTTTGGATTGCACCTCCCTACTGAGAGCATTTTTGGTCTCCAAGAGCTTAAAGAAAACTAATATAAATCAATGTGCCTTTTGTCTTCTTCTATTGAACATGGATCTAACTCTAGCCCCTAGCTACAACTCTGACTTTGGCTCAATCTTAGAATCATGGCTCTAGTTACTGGCTATTGGAATGTTTGGGCTGACCCAGGTTCTACCTTAGGTTTCTAACAAAACCCTACAAACCATCAACCCTTCTTGAGACCAGAAGGAAACACTGTGCACAGAGTGCACAAGGAAGTCTCACTCAAGATGGATTTATGGGTGGTTGTAGGGCTGAGATGTCTACAACCTTGGAAGGGATGTTACTTTGGGGGCATTAGGCATGCTTCTTACTTCAACATATACCAAATCTATTATTCTAACACAACATAACATTCAGATATACCATTCTATAACCATTCATATTCATTTCAGTTCATTATGCAGTAAATATCAAAACTATTCTAGTGTGTGTTTCATTTCACCACTACAGATTCATTCATTCATCATACACCATTGCAACACATAAACGAAACATTCCACACAATGACACAATATTTTACCATGGTTCACCCCCCATGGGCTACGTCCACAAAAAATTGGCATTCATTGCTTCTTCATTATTCTTCATCAAGGTTCTGCCCTGCACGCATTACATAATAAGTTTGGTGATAATGGTGAGGCTGACAAGTTCACACCAAGCTCCACAAGTTACAACCTTACCCTCAACTACAACTCAAAAACAAACTCATCTCCAAAAATAGCTCCACAACTCTCAACCAAAAACAACTTTCAAAACTCAAGTTATTCTCTTGCAACTACTCAAATCTCGTGACATTAGATGACCTCCTCAGATCTTACAATATATATTTATACTAAAAAAGTGGGTTAAAACCCATTACATCAATGACCAAAACCATAACCTTAAGTGGATTAGGTTCATCCACATTCTAACTTCTTGTGTGCGGTTGATCCACTTCCTCCTTTCTTCCATTGACTCTTATGCTTCCTCGCATTGCTTTTCCTTGTTATCCAACATGCACTCCTTTTCTAGTCCCTTTTCTACTTGTCTTCCTCGATTGTTGTGCAGTTCCCCAAAATGGCTTGCGCCAACACTGGCTCCAATTTTTTTCTACTCAATGTTGTACCAATTTTTAATCTTATGAATGCATCCTCGACCTATCCACTTTGCATAAACATTATTTTTCTATTTTTATATCCAAACTACAATCATCGTTATGGAGATCCAAGGTTTTGAATTTTAGTTTGCTCATATGACATGAAATTTAAAAAAGAAAGGATAAATGAATGAAGGGTGAAACTTAAAACTTGCATAAACATTTTGTACTATTTTTATATCCAAACTGTAATCGTTCTCGAGCTCCAAGGAAGTTTGAATTTTAGTTTGCTCATCTGGCATGGAAGTTTTTAAAATTAGAATAAATGGATGGAGCATGAAACTTAAAACTTGTAAGTTCATAACTTAGGAGGAAATCATTGTTAGATGAATGAAGCATGAAACTTATATTAATTTTATTAGGAGTAAATCATTTTTATATGGATGAAACATTAAACTTATTAGGAGTAAATCATTTTTATATGGATGAAACATGAAACTTAAAACTTGTAGGTCCATCACTAATCATTAAGTTTATTAGGAAATCATTTAGAAAATGATTTAATGATGGGAGGTTAAGTTTTTATATATTAAAGTAAGAAGGTTATCTTATTAATGTATACACAAAATTGGTTAGTGGTCTATATTCGGGTTGACTTCTAATCTTGTTACCTGCTCTTCTTTACTTTTAGGAAATATTAGTTTTAGATTATATTTTAAGATTAATATAAAAGAGATTTATATTTATAATTTAATTTTAATTTTATCATTATTATTATATATTTTTATATTATTTTAATTATTATACTTCTACAAATTAGATTATATTTCAGATTTAATAATTTTTTTAAAATGGAAAAACTTATTATAATTTAGTAATTGATTGGTAATGAAGATAATTATTATTGCTGTAATGTGCATTGACTCATTATAGTTATTTAAGGAAAATCTAACCCCTTGAGATAATCTAATGGTGGTTTGGAAAGAGGTAGACTTTGGCTCTTGCCAGATAACTTTGTTTCCTTAAGTCCAAGAATGAGGAGCTCTTAGCCAATCAAAAGCAGTTTTAAATCTTATTCAAAAACTGTAAAAAATAAAAATAAATCAACCTACAATTTTATCGTTAAGGTTATAACAATAGAGTCGTTTGCTTTGAAGTAGCCTCTAACTTTAATATTATACATGAAAGCAAATACTATCTTCGATTCTATCTTCGATTAAACTTTAGCATCTTACTTAATAATATATGTAGAAAAAATTATATAGACATTGCAAAGCGTTTTTTCAAATTTCATGGCCGAGTCTTCAGGCCCCTGGCATAGTGGTTAGAAGATTTCATCCTCAATGGACTTTGGTGACCTGGAAACTCATATAGCTAAAGAAAATATAAACGGCAAAATGGAGCATGCCTTACGAAATATATGTAAATACAATCAAATAATTTCACTGCAATCTTTTTCATAGTGTAATCAAACCTACATGATATAACTTTACCATCGAATCACTTTTTCACTTGTCAAGTTTCAAATAATAAATTCATGTGTAAGTAAAGCTCTCTAGAATGCAAGTTAATCTTTCTGGAAATTAAGTTTGGTAGAAATTATATGAAGTTATGTTTGCACAAAAGTTCAACTCAGATTTATAAGCAAAGTAGGTAATATCTTTCTTGGCAAGCCATTTTATCAACAAAGCAGGTATATGCTCATTGTCAAACTTTGTTACGGACCAAACCTGGAGCAATCCACTTTCTCAACAAAGTAGATATATGTTCACTGTCAAACTTTTCCTTTTCCATGGTTTAATTATAAGACAATGATGCCATTGTGTTTTTCACTTTTTCCCCTCTTTTTTATTAAGTCATTTCATTTCTTCATGCCTCTAGATTTTAGAGAAGTATAGAAATGATAACGATATTTTTTTTAATTAGAATTTAGAATTAATTTTATGTTGAATATGGTTGGTCCCTAACTTTACAATTGTTTTGGACTAAGAATTAATTGTTTTGTATTTTAACTCTCCTGTGACTTGAGTGTACGATTCTCACAAAATTTCAAGCCATATTTTGATATCAAAGGTGAGGCAAACGATTTTATTAACAAAGTAGGTAATATTCATGATTGGTCGGAAAAGCCACAGTTTGGTCAATAGAGTGTCGACGTTTCGGATCCAAATCAGGATCCATCTTCAGGACAATGAGCCTAGGTTAAGATAATGAGAAGATTTGTTTTTAATACTGGAAATTGGCATGAAAACTAAGTGTCGGCTAGGTTGTTTTGGTAAAAGTTCTTTTTTATTTAATTAGGGTTTATGTTATTAGGTAAAAAATCTTTTTCTTTATTATTTAATTAGGGTTATGTTTGATTGTTTTGAAATTATTAAATTATTATTAATTCAAACATTAATAAACTTTGAATTAATAATAATTTAATAATATCAAAGTGTATTAATGTTTGTTATATTGAATTAGGGTTTGGATGTTTGTTATATTTAAT